>JAFMOD010000781.1:1489458-1506648 GCA_019802435.1 Corydoras maculifer
GGGGCTGAATAATTTTGCACATCGCACTTTTCAGTTTTTTATTTGTAAAAAAATTGTTGATTCATGTATAACTTTCATTCCACTTCACAATTGTATACCACTTTGTGTTGGTCTTTCACATTAAATTCCAGTGAAATATATTTATGTTTGTGGTTGTAATGTGACAAAATATGGAAAAGTTCAAGGGGTATGAATACTTTTGCAACCCACTGTAAATACAGTAATTTTATTATTAAAGTACACACAGCTTAAAATATGAAGTTAAGCCTAAAAAGGGCTTTCTTTAGTTTTTTGAACACCGGTAACAAAGTAGGAAAAAAAAGCAATTTAATCACTAAATTTTTATCCTACGACTTAATCCATCAAAAATAAATTGGGGACAAATTGTTGGTTAGTTGGCAACACTGATAAAAAGGTTTTGTACCTCTTTGGAAATTTCCAGATGTCTTTCAGCAAAATGCACAGCCTGATCATGATTTCCAAGAGCTGTGTGTGCATTGCCTAAACTCCAGCAGGCACGGCTTTCACCAACCCTAACACAAATACACACAATGGCATTAAGCACACAGACTTATCATCAAAATGTTGGACATAATGTTTATATTATTTAGTTTTTAAGGTAAAGCTGTAGTTAAGTCATTACGCACAATCATAATAAATTGATATAACATAATTCATTTATAGTTACTTAGTGGAGATGTTACAATGTCTTTTAAAATCAGGTTTAACAAAAGAACAGGAACATTGACAATATTTGCCATCACAGTTTTGAAATAATGCAGGAAATGGATTGTTTCTTAGTTTGTTTGTGTTTAGCGCCGTATCAGCATGCTGGGGCTATTTATATGGCGGTACATTTAGTACATTTTCCTGGTTCTATAGTCTTGAATAGGTTTTGGGTATTGTTGACTGTGAAGTATTTCAGTCTTTCTGGTTGTAATGTTGGGCAGTCCATCAGTATGTGTCTTATTATTGTAAGTGTTGATCTTCTTATCTTCTGTTGATGTTCTAGCGACTCTGTCTACTCTTTCGTTTCCAGGAATTCTAATGTGGCAAGGAATTTAGCAGTACATTACTTTATATTGCTGTTCTCGCAGGGTTTTGTCTTTTTTTCAGTATCTCCGAAATAATGGGGTGGTCTGTGTCTAGGTTTTTAAGCATGTTATTGAGTCTGTACAGATAAGAAATTTTTGGTTATTGCATCTTTGTATATATTCCAGTGCTAGTAATAAAGCGTGGGCTTCTGCAGTGAAGATAGAGCTGTGGTCTGGTAGTCGGATGCTGTTTTGGTGATTTGTAGATACAATAGCAGCTGTGACTTTTGTCTCGATTCTGGATCCATCTGTATAAATTGTTATATGGTGTGGGAAATATTCTCTGATATTGAGAAATAATCTGTGGCGTTCGTTTGGATGAGTGTTTTTCTTCTGCTTTTCAGAAAGTTTAAGTATGATTTCGGGTGTCTTGTAATCCCAGGGAGGTATTGGCTGGTAGATCTGAATCAGTGAGTCCATGTGTAGTTCCAGGTCTTTTAGGTGCGGTTTTATACAAAGTCAAAGAGGTCGAATTTGTTTTGGTTTAGAGTCATATTGATGCTTAAAATGATTTTCAAAGATAGCTTGGTGAGCTGGGTTAGATCTATTCCTGTACAGTTTTACTACATATTTCAGTGCTAGTCGTCGTAGGTGTAGTGATGGTTCATTTGCCTCCACGTATAGGCTGTCTACAGGGGAGGTTCTGTACGCTCCTAGGGCCATTCTCAGTCCTTGATGGTGTATTATATTAATTATATGGTACTGCCATAGTCTAGTCTGAGTTGCACAAGAGCCTTGTATAGGTGTTTTAGCAAGTGGAAATCTGCTCCCCAGCTAGCATTTGCTAGTACTCTTATGATGTTTAAAGTCTTTTAACATTTGTTCTTTAGCTGTTGAATGTGGTGCTTAAATGTGAGTCTAAAAATAGACCCAAGAATTTGGTCCCTGTTTCAATCTTGATGGCTTTTCCATCTAAATAAAGGGTTGGTTCTGGGTGGATGGATCTTAGATGGCAGAAGTGGTTGCAGGTTGTTTTGGATTGCGACAGTTTAAACCCGTTCTTGGTGGTCCACTGCAAGATGTTGTTTATGGTTCGTTGGAGTTTTCTTTCTATAGCTGGCATGTATTTTCCTTTGTAGCAAATGCAGAGGTCGTCAACGTAGAGACAACACATGATGTCCGGGTTAATAACTTCTGTCACTTGATTGATTTTGATGGAAAATAGGGTAACGGATAGTATGCTGCCTTGTGGTACTCCCATCTCTTGTTTATGTGTTTCTGATGTAGTGGTGTTGATTTTCACTTTGAAGTGCCTGTTTGTTAGAAAGTTTGTGATGAATGACGGGAGGCGTCCACGGAGACCCATTCTGTCCATGTCCTCCAAGGTGCCTTGCTTCCATGTGGTGTCATAAGCCTTTTCTATGTCAAAAAACACTGCCACGACATGTTGTTTGTTGATGAAGCCATTTCTTATAAACGCCTCCATGCATGCTAGAGGTAGTTTTCAGATGAAGAATATCTTTCGAAGGACATTGCGAGTTCGTCCGGGGAGCAGATTGTGAGGTCTATGGCGGAATATGTAATAGGCATAAGTCTCTTGCATTTATCAGATTTTCTATCATTTTGCCCCTTGTGTCGATCCTTTTATCTCCACATAGTGGATTGTGTCCATTAAAGTCACCCATAAGCATAAAAGGGTGTGGGAGTTGGTCAATAAATGTTTCCAGATCTCGCTGGGATATGTGGTCATTTGGTGTGATGTATATTGAGCATAATGTTACTGGTCTATGCAGTGTTGCTTGTATTGCTGTAGCTTGGAGGTTATCTTGACTTTGTTGTGTAATATGTTATCTCGAATAAGTATTGCTGTGCCTCCTGTAGATCGATGAGTGGACGGGCCTTTTGTGCCATACAATATATATTGTTTGCATTTTCTACTGTTGTCTGTGTCTATTTGAGTTTCTTGTAGGCAGAAGTCTATATGGTTCAGTGTTGCCGTCAGTCTTTGTAGTTCCAGATAATTTGTTTTTGAATCCTCTACAATTCCACTGTATGGTATGGTTATTTGCCACCATACGGGTAGAACACGTACTTGTTGTCTCAGTTTATCTCTTGGTGATGGGCTTCTTCGGCGTCTTGGTCCTGGGTCTAACTTCCCTATGTCTTTTGGTGCATCTTCTTTGTGCTTGTTAGTTTCTTGGGTTGTTTTAGTTTGGGGCCAGGGTTTCTGTTTTGTTTTGCTGCCAACATCAGTTTCTGTTGCTTTTGAGGCCTGGGCCTTAGTTTTTTGTTTGGTGTTAGTTTGTTCTTTTATGGTTATTAGTGGGTAGGGTTTGTCACACCATAGCCATGTTAGATCTGTTTGTGTTTCAGAGTTTGCTGTGGATTTTGTGTGACCTTTTAGTGCTGCCGCAAATGTCTGTGTAAGATGAAAAGAGGGGGTTTGTTCAACAAGTTTTCAAGCATCAGAATAGGTTATCTTTTTGTTGTGTTTTACCTTTTGGATTTCCCTTTCTTTATTTCATACCGGGCAGCTTTTTGCAGCTGAGCTGTGATTTCCTTTGCAGTTAGCACATTTTGGTGGTTTTTGGCATTCAATTCCATGCTCTGGCTCTCCGCAATTGCTGCATATGGCATCGCTTCTACAGTTGGCCGCCCCATATCCGTACTTCTGGCACTTGAAGCACCTGAGTGGATTTGGTATATAAGGGTTGACCGTTGTTTTTATATATCCTATATTTACTTTCTCAGGGGGTTGTGCTCTGTTAAAGGTCAGTATGTAAGTGTTTGTTTTTATGGTATGGTTATCTCTTTTGATAATAATGCGTCTAACATTTGTAACTCCTTGGGTTGCCATTTCTTCTGCGATTTCAGAATCATCCATTTCTTCCAGCTCTCTGGTACGTATTACACCTTTGCTGCTGTTAAGAAATGGATGTGGTTTTACATAAATTTTTTCTCCTGCTAGTTCTCTTGCACGGAGCAGATTGTACTTCTGTACCATCTGTACTTTTTTGTTACATTCAACCAGTATCTGGCCCGATCTCAGTTTTTTAACGTTCTTAACTGTTCCAGCTATTCCAAGAATGCCTTTGTGAATTGCAAATGGTGACAGCTTGGTTATTGGGGTTTCTGGAGTTTTAGATTCTACGAGTACAAAGTGTCATCCACTATCTCTTAACGCTAAGCTCTGTTCCGGTTTCTCATTATTCAGGTCAAGATCAATCATCTTTCGTTGTGCATTAGTTTTATCCATGTTGTAAGTTTAATTGTTTCACCATCTCTACTCCCCACCCTCCTCAGAGCCCTACATGGAGGTACACAGACCTCCAACGGATATGTACCAGGGATATAGGGATGGTATACTCGAACAGACACTTGGTGGTCATTCTGCTGCTTGATTGACCCTTTAGCCGACGCCTTCTGGGCCTCACGGACATCTGCCTAATGGCAGGTCTGGAGTCTCCCAGGGCACGTCTCGACCAGCCGATTGATTGGAGCGGGCCACTCCATCCTCCCATCTAAGTGAAGTCGGGGCCAAAGTGCTGTGTTGGGGAGGTAGCAGCCGCAGCCACAAGTCCCCTCAAACACCAGGATACCTTCCTCCGCAGACACGAGTCGCACCTCACGGCAAACAAGGCGCCCCTTTATTCGCCTCTTACGAGCAGCCTGGGGGGAGGCTGAGGACCTATTCAATCCCGGGTCCCCACGGGGGCAGGAAATGGATAATAAAAAGATATTAGATACTCCATGAAACTGGACTGAGAAGAGACTTAGAAGTAACTTTAAAACTGAACTAAAATAGTATCTATGCTGTGTTTTAATGAGTTGTAATGATAATGCAACACTGGAAAGGTGTAAAGGACAGCAACTGAATCAGAAAGGAATTTAAATGAGACACTGCCCTCTGATAGAATGTCTGAAAAAAACAAGCATCCTAAAAATGGTGTGGTAAATAAAGAACCACTCTGTGGTGAAGAAAGATCACTGATTCCTAACCAGTGTATTATGGACAATGTAGAAGGTTCTATCTGATGGTTTTAAACTGACCTGTCATTGAGTTCCTGAGCAATGATGAGGTGTTTGAGGTGGTAATCAATAGCTCTTTCATAGTCATGCAGTAGAGTGAAGGTGTTGCCCAGGCTGTAACAGGCCTGAGCCTCGACTGCACGATCTTTCAGTTGTCTTGCTAACAGCAAAGCTCTCCTATAAACAAATACACATAAACACACACACAAATATATATATATATATATATATATATATATGAAAATAAAAACTGATCTGATCGTAAACATGGAAAGGTCACAGATACAGAATGTACAGAAATCATTATTAGCAAACATGTAGTGTTAAATCATCTAAATTAATTACAAATAACAAATATTACAACATTTATATAAAAAAAAATATATATATAAAGAATTATTTTTCATGAGTTCATGAAAGTGTAACAGTAGCAGCATAAACAAGCACATCTACAGAGAACACAGTCACATACCACACAAAATCTCACTATAATGTGAAGGTAATCTTTCTAATCGGGAAATAAAAAAGATAAAAAAGGATGCTTAATTCTCATTAAGCTCAATTTATTGAACACCTTGCTTGCAGGGCTCCCAGAGTGTATGATCAAGCCTCTACATCTAACCAGAAGTCTGCAGCTCATCTCCTGTCTAACCAACCCAAAGCGAGCCCATGTTAATTTACTTGTCATGTCTCTCTCCCCATCAGCTTCCAGTAGCAATACAAGGCACTGACTCTGGTCTACAGGACAATCTGTACTTCTTCATACTGACACTGTCTTCCAAAGACACACCCCAACTCATTCACTATGCTTTCGTGATAACGGTCATCTGGTGCTTTAACCGAATTGTGGTGCCAATTACCTGCGATACCAAATGTCCTTTACCAACGCTGAATGAGAGAATGAGCTTCCTAATGCCAAGATTTCCTACATTTTCATGAAACCACTCATAAGTAATTTATTTCAAAAGTACTTATTATAACACAAAACAAGAGGGAGAGGGGACTCTATGTGTTAAAACCAGGTCAGCAAATGATCATGATTGATAAAACTCAGTTCAGCTTGTTTCCACTTAACTTACTTAATATTTGTAATCCGTTGTGGATAAAAGAGTCTTCCTAATGTAAGTACAGTGTACTATTATCTTTAATTTAGGTTCTAATTGCTACATTACAGATACAAGAAGAATAAAAAGCTTTGTGCCCATACCATTCTACAATGAAAAAGCAATTAAGTAATAGATAATAGGTATTTAGCCATTTACTTGTAATGCTCAGAAGCTTTCTCAAACTCCCCCAAGAACACATAGGCATTTCCTAGATTACAGTATGCACGCCGTTCAGCTGATCGATCACCAAACTCTTTAGCAATAAGAAGCCGCTGAAACACAACACATGCAAAAATACATTTATTTATATGCATGTTTGTTTTAATGTGAAAAACTTTTTTTTAAATAAATTCAAACAATCAGGAGCTTCACTATTGTTTCTAGAAGTTAAAGGAGAACTCATGACCACAAATGTAGAGCTGCACAGTTACATGTTATAGGGTTAATTTTTATCCAAACACTGTCTTTTAAACGATTTGCAGCTATTTGATAGATTTAAAGAAAAAAAAAAAAAAAGTAAAAACAAAAAACTTGATATAAAAAAAACAAAAAACTATTGGCAAATTGTTTTATAGTTTAATGTTACAATTAGCAGCAAAAAAAATATAACAGCACTAAACAGAATATTGGTTCCCGCAACATGTATTTTTACTATCAGTTATATTTAAGCCATATTTAAGTAACTAACCTGCTGGTGTGAAGCCACTGCATCGTAGAAGTTGCCCAGCAAATAGTAAGTGTTTCCTAGGTTTCCGTAGGTGCGACCTTGAGCTGCCTTGTCTCCCAGGTCCCTTACCATGTCCAGGTTTGCTCTGTAACAACACACTTACTGTCAAAAAAAAGCCTCCACTGATCAACCATTGCTTGAGAAATCACATTTTAGTGTAAAAAAAAATAAAAATAAAAACTTAAACTAATACAGTAAATTATACTGTTGATATAAATAATAAGACAAGCTGAGTCTTAAACATAAACCACACTCACTCATAATACTCTGCTGCTTTTTTAAGTGCTGTGGTAACCTCCTCAGGAAAGTTTCCAGGTTCTGCATCAGAGCTGCAGATGCTTTTTCCTTTTGCATGGTACACATTTCCAAAGTTATATAGTGCTCTAGCCTGTCCAACCTAACAAACACAAGATGAAGTGATAAACACATGTACCCACATACGCACCCCCGCGCAAAAAAAAACAAAAACATAATTAAAAGCAGGAATCTGATATAAATGACAATGAAACAAGGAACAGTTTATTCTCCTGAGTTTAAACAGTTTGAAACTGTTAATAATACAGAAACATTTTTCCCCAATGGCATGGATTTAACCAAATTGTATATTCTGTATGGTGAGTGATGATCTGACCTTGTCTCCAACATCCTTGCAAATGTCAAAGTGCCTCTGGCAAAAGATTACTGCTTCATCAAAACGTCCCAAGACTTTCAGTGTGTTACCCATGTTGCCACTTGCTTTAGCTTCACCAAGCAGGTCACCTGTTGACCTATAATAAAATGAAAATGTCACATCAAATGGTGTTTACCTGTATAATAATGCACTCAATCTTAAATTTGGTTTTCTGTTTTTTGGGGTCGATCATCTGGTTTGGCTTGACACGGTTTACAAATCAATAGTATTTTATTAGAAATAAAAAAAAAAAAAAACAGGTAAATAATAAAACAATGCTTTACTAATTGGCATTGTGATAACAAGTACTATACATTTAGTTTGTTAGCTTTGCTTAAATTAAAAAACTAATAAACTCTTCAGCTCCTAAGCATATCCACATTTACCAAGGAGAGTGTACAGTAAGTACACTCGTTAAATGATTAAGTCACAAATAATTAGATATTTGATAATTATATAAATTAGATAATTAGTCGCAAAAAGTTAAATAAACCCTGATTGGAGCATCACAGCATACATCATTTGTTAATGATGGAACATACTGCATACATACAGAACACACTATCAACTTTGGTACAATTATTTTTATGAATACAATATCAGTGCAAAGCCAGAACTTAATGAGTGAAGGCAAAGCAACTCAAAATGCAAGGGTATAAATGCTTCTGTAGGTATCTTAATACTCTCCCATATTGTGCACATACAGATAACCATCATTTTCTAGCAGGTATGAACTTTTTAAAAAGACAGCACAAGAGGGAGAGGAAGAGAAATAAATTACATTTGCAAAACATTAAATATATATGGTCATACCTGGTTAATGTTAAGTCATGGTGATGGAACTCCAGAGCTTTGGAATAGTTGTGTAGATGGAAGTAGGCATTGCCCAGTTGGCTGTACATTGCACTCAGCACAAGAAGATCTTCTGTACCCACCTGCATGGCAGCCTCAAAGAATGACACACCGCCCCGGTAATCACCCATCTTACACAGCCGCTCTCCTTCCAGAGCCAGCTCCAGACAGGAGGCTTCCATCCTGCAGAGGGCAGCAGATAGATGATAAGACTCTAAAACAATAGAAAACTAAAAAAAAAAAACCTACAAAAAAACTGTTAACCTTTAAAAAACACAATGGACAATATTGCAAACATTTACTTAATTATTAATTAATTGCATTAGTTATGCAAACAAATATAATATATTCAAGTACTTGCAATCTATCTATCTATCTATCTATCTATATATATATATACAAATTAGCAAATCTGTTTAAAACTGTAAAAACTTTTTTTTTTTTTTTTTTAAACTGTTTAAAAAAATAAATACTGAGAACACTAAAATACAATTTCCAGGAGCTGGTGAGAAACAGCTCTTGGTCTTAACAAGGACACATGTAAGTTATAATTTCAAACTCTTGTTTAGCGCCGCTGTAGTGTAGTGTTTCCACAAACAATCTAAAACATTTTCCTGTATTGGAAACAAACTGGAAAGTTCCAGTTGCCGAAATCTAAGGGCAAAACCTTGCACACCCGCAAAAATCTCGTTCTTGTCCAGAGTAATAACAGACCAAGGCATATTCAGAATAATCAACGCAATTTAGGACTTATAGCCATTTAAGGTTGTTTGATAGAAAACTTATAGAGTTTGTTTTAATAATGTTTAGTAGCATGGAAAGAGTACCATTATTTATTACCTAAATAGCTTCATATTATAAGCTTAAACCAATCTACCTGCCTATTTAATCACATTTATTTAGATAATTAAAATAGTATGTAATTAAACATATATATTTACTAGTTTTAGAAGCCTACCTGCTGCCTCTCAAACAATTACAAAACCCAGGGCATCTGAAGGGCATCTAAAGAGCTTCAGTAGTGTGTGAGCTGCTGTCCAGCACTACACACACACACACACACACACACACACACACACACACACGTGTGCAACCCCCAATAGGGGGTGACCTGGCCAAGATGTACTGCAGCCAGTTCACAAACATCACAAACCAAACAAAAGCATGTTCAGAGACTGTTCTCAAAGTTCCTAAAATTTGAACATTAACAAAAAAAAATGTCTGTGTTGATCCGCTTGCTGTAATAACTGTGGAGGGCAGAAGTTGAAGCTGGCTTAAACAGAACCTGCCACGTTCAGCATTCTAAGATAATCTGATCAAGTCTTGTCCTCTCATTGTAATCTGTAATGCAGGAGCTCACAGATACAATACAGAACACAGCTACGACACACATGCACACATACAAAGGACATGCTGAAATTGAAAAATTATTCACACCTAAAAATATATCTGATTTAGGAATTAGAAATTATTTGTCTTGTTGATAGTTTTAAAGTTTTAAATAAAACCACAAAAAACACTTCACCACACAAGAAATTTAAGGCCCCGCAAAACCTCTATACACCCTAATGGAACCATGCAAGATGCTCACACAGTCATATCATGTTAGTGTTCAAGTTCAAGCTAAATTATTTATATGGCATTTTTTAACAACAGTACATTGTCACATTTTTGTGATATTTTATATTTTAAAAATAGTTCAACAATGCAAACCAAACTGAAATAAATATACTAAATAAACACCTTAATTAAAAACAACCGTCGGCCTTAGACAAACACTGGACTCCAATGATAGCACTACAAAACATGCATGGCTCCATTTCAAAACATTTAATAAAGAGCTGCATGCAGACATGTTTGCATAAATTACAGTTGATCACACAGAATGGCTTAGCAGATAAGTACACAAAGAGAAATAAGTCATGAATTATTCAGCCCTGAATTAAATATTGAGCAATGTAGCAAAAGGCCATATACCCTCATCAGAACACCTGTCTCCCTTCAAACCAATGGTTTTGCATACATTACTGCAAAACACATCAATAGCATAGAACGTGTGTAATTACAGTAATGTTTACAGTAGAGATCTATTAACCAATTACGGAATTGTGAGCAATAATAAATAGTTCTTAAATAAACCTTATACCCTTTATCAGAAAACTTGTACCAGTTCAATCAACTAGCATAAAATTTGTGCATGCTACCAACCTGAAACTGACTGAAATGATGTAAGGAAGCATGGGTCATTAGCCATTATGGGCTAACAGGCTGAATGATTTGCATGAAGAAACAGAAAGCTGGCTTGATATAAAATATTAAATGATGCTGAATGTCCTACCTGTAGTAAACATGTGGAAAGGAATTCTTCTCATCCCCCATTCTAGCCAGTGAACCACTTGCAGCCATTGAAGTTCATAATAAAATTCAGTTATCCAAATCCAGTATCAAAATGTTTGCAAACTACTACAAATTATGCGATGCAAATAAAAACATGCTGCTGTTGGAATCCATTTCTCATGTCTTCTGAGAGTCTTGCAGCAGACCACAGTCCCAGGGTTGAGACCCACCAACAGATCCGGGTTCCTGTTTGAGTTTGGTTTGGCATGTGTAAAAAGATGTGTGCGTATAAGTTAGTGTTTTATCCACTGGTGTCTCCCCGAACTCTTTGTGAAGAGAACACAAGACGCTGTGTATGAAGCCTCATTCTGTCCGTAATGTCATGGTAACACCCACTGAACAGGAACCACATGCGAGGCTGTGAGAGAGAGTGTGTGGGCACACGCATTAGTTCAGTCAGCGAACTGATGTTCAAGCTGTATCAAAGCAAGCTGTCTGACCATCACCACTCATTAAAGAAACTACAAAACAGCAGCAGAAGGCAGATGCAAAAAAAGGCAATTATTCAAATTGTAGTTTTGCTTATTCAAGCAAGAGAGGTCTGAAAAACTCCCCAGAAAACAGAACAGTATAGAATAGCAGTTGAGAGGGAAGCATATGCAATAGCTGTACAGTTGACATTTATGCTAAGTAAAGACATTTCAACATTTCAACAATTAAAATATTAAAAGCATTGTGAGAAAAAAAAAAAAAAAAAAAAAAAAAAAAAAAAAAAAAAAAAAAAAAAACCCCCCCCCCCCCCCCCCCCCCCCCCCCCCCCCCCCCCCCCCCCCCCCCCCCCCCCCCCCCCCCCCCCCCCCCCCCCCCCCCCCCCCCCCCCCCCCCCCCTAATCAGCTTGATAAGGTGACAGAGAACATGCTGTA
Organism: Corydoras maculifer; assembly: GCA_019802435.1. NCBI lineage: Eukaryota > Metazoa > Chordata > Actinopteri > Siluriformes > Callichthyidae > Corydoras > Corydoras maculifer. Next base: position 1,501,138 of record JAFMOD010000781.1, read on the forward strand.
TATGATGACCTGAATAAAACCAGGGCAGGGCAAATGGAAAAACACACTACATCTACAAAAGTGTTGTATTATAATAAAATAATTATTAATGTATTCAGGTGTGTCATTCAGTACCACATGTAACAATTTGGGGAAGGCCATTTCTGTTCCAGCATGACTGAGTCCTGATCCATACAACAAGGACCATAAAGACATAATTGGGTATTAGTTTGTTAAGGGACTGACCCACACAGAACTTTGAGCTTAACTCCAAACACATATTGTGTGAACTAGAATGAAACTAATAAGCAAGGTCAGGTCCTGTCATTAGTGTAAACTAATTCTCCCACATTAACTCCCACTATAACTCCCACACATTTCTTAAAAAAAAAATTCTTTCCAGAATTGTGTTTGACTATTGGAGTTTTAAAGAGGAACCGACTTGAAATTAAAGGTCATGGGTAGCTCACGTAGGTGTAATGTATAGGTATCCGATTCCGAACACACGTCAGAATGCTGTAACTAAAATAAGAAAACTAAACAACCAATTAAAAATCGAAAACTAACAAGACTGACTTTTAAGCAAACAGCACACGTTATTAAAACCAATAAATCAAAGTAAATTGCACATGAAAAGAGTGACATGTTGAGACTAGAGTCAGATCCAGAAATGTCACAAACTCCGCCATTAAAACCTACATAGAGTATGAGGACACAGAGCTAAGCTTCAATACACACTCAACTACTGACTTTCAATAAGAATGGTGTGAATTTTTAATTTACATATTATGTGGGACAGCATGTTTGACATCATTTGTCAACAGCCACAGCGCAGTTTAGCTTTGCTCTGGAAATGATCCAAAATAAGCACAGCACAATTCAACTAGTAACAGGAATTAAAACAGTTCTGAACTGTGCATTCAAAAGTAATTAAATTAAATGCAAAGCCCCCAGTCCCTCATTGTTCAATGATCAACTCATTAAGTTTTTGTAAATTGTAAAAATGCACATAAAACTTAAAGCTGCTACGCAGAAAAATAAACAAGTGATGCATCTACCTGTTAAAGACAGCTGCATCATGCACATTGTCAGCAAACCAATACAGAAATCACAGCATGTCATTCATCAGCATAGTCTCTATACTTGACTGCTGAAAAGAGGATTGGGATGTGTGCCATCCAGTGAACAGTACATGTTGGCATGCGGTGTGCTGTTTAAATTATGCTGTGCTATTTATTGTTCATCCTGTATGTCTGGTAACATAGCATTTCATTAGTTAATTCTTATAACTTAAAGGTATACACAGCAGTGAACTGTTGTCACACCCTGAACAAATGATAAGTTTGTATGAAGCAAGAGCAATTCTGTTTTCAGTCTGCACAGGGATCAGTTTTTGTAATCATGTTGCTTCTGGCAATGTGAAATGACAAATCCAATGCTCATCACAAAAATGGTTCTTTGGCTTTGTTTAATTTGGTTTAAAAAAGTGACTTTATTTACATTTTTGTATGTGTGCAGGTTGTGTTTGCACAAAAGCCACAGATCTTACATATTTTTTGCAGATGTGTCTTTAAAGTAATCTAAGTTCAGCACAATGTAACCAGAGGGTAATAATCCGAAGCAGGCTTCCACGTAGGGCACACAAAGTTACCTGCTATCTGTGTAAAGCTGTCCGTCACTGGCACTTCCTCAGGCACAAAAAGATTACTGCAAATGGAAAAACACCACAAGCTCTTCATGTGTGTGTGAAATTTTAAAAGTCAAGCCAAGTTCACATGAGAAAAAGTTTGGCATTACCAATTGCTACATAAAGCAACAGTTTAGAATTCCATCCCCATCACTGAACTCCTCTACATCAACTGTCAACACTTTTACTCAAACTCCCCATTCTCTGGTGTTCTGGCAAATGACTAAAACTCACTTCTACTTTCTCCATGAAACAAAATCATAACTTTCATAAAATAAAAAAAATATATAAAAATAAGAAAAAATTATAAAAATTCATTAATTATCTTCCGCTTTATCCTCTATTAGGGTCGCGGTGGGGTTCCCCATGGCCATCCTGGGGAGAACGTTTTGGGCGCTGGGCAGATACACCCAGGACAGGGCGCCAATCTATCGCTGGACATACACTCACTCACACACACACACACTCTACATGGGGCAATTTTGAGAACTCAATTGACTTGATTCATGTTTTTGGAGGAAACCGGAGAACCCGGAGGAAACCCACACGAACACGGGGAGAACATGGAAACTCCACCCAGATGGGGATTCGAACCGGGAATCCCTAGCGCTGAGTGAATGTGCAAACGTGCTAACCACTAAGCCACCGTGCCGCCACAAATTATAAAAAATATTTTAAAAAATGTTTTTCGTTCCTTTACTTTCATCTTGTTCTTTATCTCTCTTTTTTTTTTAGCCGAAGTATATTTCTCAGCGGCGGCACGGTGGCTTAGTGGTTAGCACGTTCGCCTCTCAGCGCTAGGGATTCCCGGTTCGAATCCCCATCTGGGTGGAGTTTCCATGTTCTCCCCATGTCTGTGTGGGTTTCCTCCGGGTTCTCCGGTTTCCTCCCACAGTCCAAAAACATGGATCAAGTCAATTGAATTCTCAAAAATTGCCCCATATAGAGTGTGTCTGTGTGAGTGAGTGTGTGCCCAGCGATGGATTGGCGCCCTGTCCTGGGTCTATCTGCCCAGCGCACGAGACGTTCTCCCCTGGATGGGCATGGGGAACCCCACCGCGACCCTAATAGAGGATGAAGCGGGAGATAATGAATGAATGAATGAATGAATGAATGAATGAATGAATATTTCTCAGCCAGCACCACCCAGCTTAAAAGTGACACTGATTTATAGTGCACTTATATGGTAAGTGCAGCTGATAACATGACCAGTGAGTGCATGTTATGTTTAGCTAAGACAGGAAAATCAGCACAGGTTCAGTACTGCTGTGCATACTGAAAGCACATGTAAAAATGAATTAATCATTTACATATACAAAGACATAGAACTTATTTGCCTGAAACTTCTGTTCATTACACAGAAAACAAATGCACACACTTAATGTATAAGCACTCTGCTCTGTTTGGCTTTGGCTCTATTAGTTATGCGGCATTCTAAAATACATAACTGGTGAGTTCATTCAAGTATCTTGTAAAACTTGCCACAGTTTGTCTTGAATTGCTTTGGTCTGATTATGCAAATTCTAATTTGACTCAACAAAGGTGACATCATGAGGCAAGACTTCTCATTCTACATTCGGCTAATATAAACTTTATCCATAGTAATACTTTTCTTTTAATTAATTCTTTTTGAAAATGCAGGTGACACCATCTTGGTGTAAAAGTTCAGCCCTCAACAAACACGACAATGACAGACATAAACTTCCTGGTTGGCTCTTATCAGTAAGGACAGTCTTACCTAAATCATCTTTTCTTTAACCAGGTCATAATATTTTAAACTCATAAATAAAACTTACTAAATTAAAAACATAACTGCCAAAAAAAAGTTCTATTAACAAAAGCAGACAGAGGTTAGGAGGTTAAAAGGATGAATTACACAGTGGTCCAAAAAAGAGCATTAGAAGTAAGTGGTCTGCGTGGAAAGTGGCAAGTGATCAAAAATCAAACTAAATAGAATATTTACTGATTTTATATCCCATTACTGATTGCCAGTTGGTGTATGAATTCAGCCATAAAACTCCACACTTTATAACTTAACAGGTTAATAGAAATACACAGGATCCACTATCCATTAGTGGAAAGCAGTGCAAACCTGCTAAACAGTATTATTGTGTGCATGTGTGTGTGAGGTCATATGGGTAAATGGGCACACCTTAACTGACTACTTGAACAAGCTTAAGGTACAAGCAAGGAAAAACTGGAAATCAAGTGTCAGAAAAGAAATGCTGCTAAAAAGGTTAACAAATTGCAAAAAAATTTTAGGGCACTGACCTGAAATATGCAAAGTGATTCAACCTGCGCTGTAAAGACCTGCATTTAAAAAAAACATATATAGTTGGGGTTATTTGAGCTGAGTAACATGACATATGTCAAATCACCATTTAATCGAGCAAGGGAAAATTATTTGCAATTTACATACTTTTATGTTAGACATAGACTTTTATGTTAGCTTGGGCTTTTCCACCAAATTAATTTTGTAATTGACATTTTTACTTTATTATTTTTATACATTTTTAACTATTCAAACCGCCTCAATAACAAGGAAAATAAGATGTTTGATAGTCTATATTACTCACACTAATTACTCAAGCATAATTAGACTATGTATTATGTAAAAGAAAACAATTGCATTCGAAAGAGTATTTTTCACTAAAATTAAATCATAACGGCTTCGTCCCAAATCGCATACTAGTGCACTAAAGAGTATACAGCATCGAAACACCTGTAGAGGTCTTTAAGTTAAATTTCACAGACAGTGAAAAGACCAAGTGTGTTTCATTATACGTAGTCAAGTCAATAACAAACTATTTGAAACAACGCCTATGTTCTGTTATAAACAGAAGTGTGTCTTCTTGTTAGCTGAGAGCTAAAAGAACAACATGTCGCTTTCAGCCCAGTGTCTGTGTTTGTAATGCTTTTAGGGGAAAAGTGAGAGTTTAATGAGGGAGTTTTAACATCATGTTACAGTCTGTTAACAGCCGATAAACGAGCCGAAAGACAAAGATAAAGAGTTACATTACCACCGCTCTTCCCACCAGCCGTTACGGAAAGCAAAGATCTTCTTTTGGTCGTATTTAAGTGAAGTGAAGTTCATTAACCGCAATATCCAGGGACGTGAAGAAAAACAAACTACTGTTTCTATTTCCCAAGTTGCTTTAATTTCACCACAGTTTACTCAAAAATAAAAGACATGACAAGTTTTTTGTGATTAGCAGAAACCCGGTGAAGTCGCCTCTCGTTCAGCAACCAATCCCATTCGGCATAATTCAAAGATAGCCCCGCCCCTGTTTTCACTGCAACCAACCAATAGCATTTGAACGTTGAAGCTCTGAACACAATCAGCATTATTACAATTACATATTGTTTTAACGGTGGCTTAGTGGTTAGCACGTTCTCCTCTCAGCACTAGGGATTCCCGATTCGAATCGCCATCTGGATGGAGTTTCCATGTTCTCCCCGTGTCCGCGTAGGTTTCCTCCGGGTTCTCCGGTTTCCTCCCACAGTCCAAAAACATGGATCAAGTCAATTGTATTCTTTGAATTGCCCCATATAGAGTGTGAGTGTGTGCCCAGCGATGGATTGGCGCCCTGTCCTGGGTCTATCTGCCCAGCGCCTGAAACGTTCTCCCCTGGATGGGCATAAGGAAGATAAAGCGGAAGATAATGAATGAATGAATGAATGATATTGTTTTAACATTATAGCAGTGCTTCTCAAATAGTGGGGCGCAGTGCGGTGCCTGAGGGGGCGCATAACATGAAATCACAGAGCTAGTGATATAAAGTGCACTGAACAAATCCTTAAGAGACAACATGGAAACATATTTAACAGGTATGGCAGAGAGAGAC
>JAFMOD010000781.1:1506706-1520000 GCA_019802435.1 Corydoras maculifer
TGTGGGGGGGGGGGGCGCAAAATGTTTACTTCTTCCTAGGGGGGGCTTAACAGAAAATAATTGAGAATCACTGCATTATAGTTAAAACTGGAACTATATAAGAAACTGTGGATTTCTTATCCTATTGTCTTTATACGTAAATAAGAATTATTTGATACTGGAATACAAGGACTTAATTAAGGGTCTGAATTGTATAATTCTCTTGCTTTTTACTTTTTTACTTTTTTGTTTTTTTCTTGGTAGGGCAGCACGGAGGCTTAGTGGTCAGTATGTTTGCCACTCAGCGCTAGGGATTCCAGATTCGAATCCCAATCTGGGTGGAGTTTCCATGTTCTCTCCGTGTCCACTTGGGTTTCCTCCAGGTTTTCTGGTTTCCTCCCACGGTCCAAAAACATGGATAAATAAAATTCTCCAAATTGCCCCATATAGAGTGTTTCTGTGTGAGTGAGTTTCTGTCCAACGAAAGACCCTGTGCTGGGTGTATCTGCCCCCTGTGACCCTAGTAGAGGATAAAGCAAAAGATAAAGGATGTATAGATGGTTAAAGTTAAACTTTGCCCTTTGTAACCTGGGTCTGTTTCTATTGTTAAAAGATTTTTATAAAAATCCCAAATTATACAAAACAAGCCCTTGATAAATTGCTATACAATTCAATTCCATCATGTCAATGTAAACAGCTTCTTCCTGCCACCATTAAAAAGTTTTGGGCGCTGGGCAGATACACCATTGACAGAGCACCAATCCATCACTGGGTTCACACTCACTCACACAGACAGACACACAAACACTATAAAGGGGCAATTTAGATTTTGGCAATTCACCTTGAATCCATGTTTTTGGATTGTAGGAGTAAGCCAAAGAACCTGGAGAAAACCCACAATGAAACAGAAAGCACATGGAAACAAAAAACAGATGTGGATAGGTACTAACCACTATGTCACTGTGCTGCCCAGGTCTGATCATTTTTACTATAATAAAAATTTCTACAGTTACTTAGATATATTTAGACCATAATAATGTACAGATGGGATTGTTTTCTAATGCAGGTTCAAAACTATAAACATAAGTTCCATGTTGTCAATCATGTCTAAACGTGAGTGGTGAAAAACACAAACTGCAACAACAAATGAGGTATCATTTATGAAATAAGATAAGATAAGATAAGATAGACCTTTATTTGTCCCACAATGGGGAAATTCACAATTTTTTACATCTACAACCTGGACCAAAATGGTATCAAATTGTAAGTCTTATAACTTTACTTGTCTAACATACTCGTGTATACACGCTGCCAACGCATTACCAGCTACATCAACAAAATAAAAATGTCTTTCGTAGGCAATGAATAACCTGTTAAGATATACTGAATACAAAAGAAGTACTGCTAAACACGTAGACGCATTTGCCAGAATGTTTGAATAGTATAAAAATTTGTTTATGCGCATGAGCAATTTAGCTTTCAGTTGCCTTTGACTTATGGGGTTGAAATTGCTGATTTTGTTTTTTAAATAGATGCGGTGTGATTCGAGACAGATTTCAGATTTCCTTCTAAGTCAAGGTTTTAAATATAACCTTTGGTCAAAACAGTTATAATAACGAACACTTTTTGTACTTCAGAATTTAATGATCCATTGGGTTTCATAGAGTTTTAGTAATTCACCACCAGAGGGCATAGTTCCCAATTCCCCAGTAAGAAAAAGTAGCTATTGGCTGTCCCAAAAGTCTAGAAGTCACAAAATGAGGATATAATTTGCATAGTAATCGATGGGCCTGTATTTGAAGCTGTAGAATAAAGAAATAACTTTGTGAAGATAAAAAAAGTGAGCAAAAACACCCGAAATATATCTAAACTTAATATTTTTAGGTTTTTTAAATCCTCTACTATCCCTAGAGTATAATGAAACGTTACTCAACTTTCCAAAATCTTAACTTTGGAACGTTAAGAGTGGTCGTTGTCAAAGTGATAAAACATTAAAAGGGACGTAGTCTTAGAACGCCAGATCAATTTTGTTCAAAGGAAGCTCAGGTTAAGTTACAGAACGCTTCTGCTAATTGTCAGAAGATAATTTAACATTCCACAATAATTTCAGGTAAAAGAAATGTGTTTTAACACAGAAATGTTAAACATTTTACTTGGTTAAAATGTTGGTTTAAATATGTAGGCAGTGTTGGGCAAGCTACATGTAAAATGCAGTAAGCTAAGCTATTAGTTAATAAATGAAGCTTCACAAAAGCTACCACCCAGAAGAGCCGGTGTTACACTCGCCCACCTAGGATTAAAGCTGCTGCGCATAAGAGGCGCAGAGCCGCCGCGCTTTTACGCGCTGAAGGGAGCCAGGCACGCAGGTAGCAGAGAAACAGATTTATTTAAGGGTGTAGTGACACCACAAAAACAAAGGTACATACGACGAGTGAACATAAAAAGGGGGACGTGCCCGGAGGACAAGGAACGAAGGAAATATATACAAAAGGACATCCAAACCCGTTTACAAAACCAACCAATGAACAGAATGAGATAATTAACTAAACTAAAGACCGCCAATGAAAGTAAATTAACAAAACAGGCACAAAACAGAACAGAACAAAAGAACAGATGCCGGTGGTCTAACACACAAAACATTAGCCAAAATAAATTTATTCTGAAAACCATACGTGCTAATCTAATTTTCTTCGTCATTTGCCGGCTTTTCACAAACTTATCAAGGTCCATGAGTTGTTTCATCTATTCATGTAAAGCTACATCTGACAAAAACAGTGCCCTTAATTATTTCAGCAAATTGATTAATCTAACCCAATAAATCTGCCACTACAAAATATTTTGTGTAATATAATGTCTGTGACCTCATTTTCAAAAATTAAATGCAGTTTAAACTAACTGAACAAGCCATTGAAACAGCCCATTGCTGCAGAATCATTTAAGATCAAACAGTTTCTCATAGTACAGTCCGAGGATGTGCGCCAATGACTTCTTGCTATGAGGTGATGGTACTACACTGAACCACTGCGTCACCCAAACCTGTGATGTCCAAAGAAAACCTAAATACAACCTCTACAATTTTACAAGATTAAATTAAAAACATAAAGTTTAGTCTAAAAACTAATTAGTTTTGGGTTTATTTTAAAATGTTCTATGTACTGCTTCTGATTTTTAACAAAGCATATACCATAAATGGTGAAAAATCTCATAGCCCAGCCAATACCAGTTCATACTAGCAGCCAAAAATAAAGCAAAACTAGAACAAAGCTTTTACAACTTCAGTGAAGCTCACATAATGGTTTATAGAATAAGTTTTCTTAACCTACAGCACTTAGAAACATTTGAAGTTCATGCATTGTAAATTCCATCAACAGTATTGCAGTATTGTTACTTTAAAAAAAAAAAAAAAAAAAGTCATAGATAGGGGCGGGATGGTGGCTTAGTGGTTAGCATGTTTGCCTCTCAGAGCTAGAGATTTCCGGTTCGAATCCCCATCTGGGTGGAGTTTTCATGTTCTCCCCATGTCCGTGTGGGTTTCCTCCGGGTTCGCCGGTTTCCTCCCATAGTCCAAAAACATGGATCAAGTCAATTCATTCATTCCTTATCTTCCGCTTTATCCTGTATTAGGGTCGCGGTGGGGTTCCCAATGCCCATCCAGGGGAGAACGTTTCGGGCGCTGGGCAGATGCACCCAGGACAGGGCGCCAATCTATCGCTGGGCACACACTCACTCACACAGACACACACGCATACACACTCTAAATCGGGCAATTTGGAGAACTCAATTGACTTGTTCCATGTTTATATATAGATCTGCCCAGCCCCCAAAACGTTCTCCCCTTGATGGGCATGGGGAACCCCCAGCAACCCTAATATAGGATAAAGCGGAAGATAATGGATGGATAGGTCATAGATAGATCAATAGTAGTTTAAAGTTATTATGGCTGGATTGTTGTTGGTTTGAGAGTGGAATAGCGTTAAAACATGGCATTTAAATCTGTTAATATTATTAATTTCACTTAGATTTAAAGTTAAAGTTACTTGCCACTAAACATAGGCTAACTTGTTTGAGAAATTTTGTATTCAAACCAGGATGCTAGAAATACTAAAAATTATAATTTGTACTGGGTTTTAAATTTGGCAACCCAAACCATCTAAATTTCTACTACACAAGATCGAAATCCCCTGAACAAGCGAACACTGCACGTGAAGCATCATGTTTCCATGGCAACCAAACTCCTCCCTGCGCTTCATGTCACATATGCTGAGTGTAAAACCCGCACAGGTTGAATTATTAACGCGTTTATAATGATCAGGTGAAAACCAGAACCAACACAGTTGTAATGCGTTCGCTGTCTTGTGATGCCTCGTTTTGCCGAATCTCTGAGAATTTTGAACCTGTTGCGCTGGAAAATCAGTCAAAAGGTAAAAACGATCTGCTTGCACTGCTGGATCGATTTAAAACCAATGCTTTAAAAACAGAACACGGGAGTGAAACTGCTTTTATTATATCTAACATGTTTGCACCCGTCAGCATTCGCACTTGTGGTTTCCTGAACAATTACAAAACATTCAGCCACTCTTTCTAAAACGTAGACTATATGTAATTTTTGTTGTTGTTGTTGTTGTTGCTTAGAAATGAGCAAAGCCGAACCTGCTCAGGACTCAGAGAACTCAGAGGATGAAGATGATGCCGAAGAAACTGCTTCAGTGATGTGGGAGAAACGCATCCAGCAGACCATCAGGATAGACATTAATGATGATGATGATGATGCGAGCCTTCATCTGAGACATCTGGAGAGCTCATTCACTCTGCATGTCTCAGAGGTCTCAAGTCCATCAAGCGGTAAGAACTGATGATGGCCAGTTTCTTAAACTATTGAATAAAATTATTATTCATTAAGTTTGAAGTCACACAATTTATAATACAAAGTCATACAAACGTAAACGTGTACTATTGCTAAAGAGTTTTTATGAAAGAGAGAAACACTTGGGTGGTTTCAATGGTTTCAATTCATTAATATTAATTAAAATCAATCAGCAATACACTGTGCGCAAAGATGGATTGGCACCCTGTCACTTTGTTAAAATGCTTTGATTTGGGTTTTTTAATATCTTTACTAAAGAATTAATTTATGAGTTGGGATGTGAAATGTTCAAATCATATAGTGAATGTACTCCATATTTTATATAATAATATCCTAATTGGTGTGACTCTCTGAAATCATATTTGCAAACTGCACATACTGCATTTCAATTTAATTTTTTTAGAAAACTATAATAAGTGTATTTTTCTTTATATAAATCACAGGTGAATTTGCATCATGTGTTGATGGTGAAGAGTCATCCAGAAGCTTTGCTTCCTCCAGTAATGAAGTTTCACATCACAGTGACACCAAAGACAATATTGAAAACCAAAAAAAGGGTTTGTTCCCTCCACCAAGTAAATTGTCAAAAGAAAAACATGGGAAGCATGAAGATGACACCAGTGATGAAGATCAGGAGGAAATTCCATTCGACAGTGAGCATCACCAAGCTAAACAGAACTCAAAAAATAATCACACCTTGAACACAAAGTGTACCACTGCTGGAGTTAATTCCAAGGAAAATGCAACTTCTTTTCCTGAATTTGTGCTCAGACATTTCACACAGGATGAATTGCTCAACTGCAACAATCTAATTGAGGCGGAGACTATGCCTGAAGTCTCACTTCTGGAAAGTATAGATGAAACCATAATAGATAATGAATCGTTCAGTTTTCACACTAACTTAAAGAGTAAGGAATTCAAATTTACTTCCCCAGAGTCGAAAAACAATAGAGGTCAAATATTCTCAGAGAAGGCCAACTCCAAGATTTCCATGGAATTCAGAGAAAAATATACTACAAGCACTGGTAATATGATTCATGACGTGGACATTGACAATCAAGCTGAATTCACTAGAGAAAATTCCAATATAGGTACTGAACATGAGGAAAACAATATGGAGGTGAATGTGTTTCAGAATTGTAGTTCAAGCCCCCCTAACCTGTATACAGCAGTCGATGACAATACTTGTCCCTTGGAAAGAACTCAATCCTGCAATAAGCTAAAATATGGCCAGGGCCAGGTGTGCTACCCTCTGCCTGACTACTCCAAGGTAGCCCCCAAAGTCCGGATCCCCAAATGTAGTTCTAAGCCAGGCCATAACCCAGCTGTGGATAAATCTCGAGCACCGGAAGGCAATTTGGTTAAACCCATGTTAGTCTGTAAAGCCGATGTAATCAACAGAGTTTTAGAGGACTCTGTCTGGCTATCCAAGACACCAAGGATGCTTAGAGATGAGGAAGCACAGTCCAGAGTGGATCAGGAATTACAGGTAAAACAGATAACAATAAAAATAAGTGTTGTTAGCCTCACTTATTCATTGCCAAACAAAAAAATAGTACATTTTTAGCAGTGTCCCTGAAATGTAAATTTTAAAATTAATTTTAACGGACTACCAAGATGCGGCACGGTGGCACGTTCTCCTCTCAGCGCTAGGGAATCCGGTACGAATCCCCATCTGGGTGGAGTTTCCATGATCTTCCCATGTCCGCGTGGGTTTCCTCCAGGTTTCCTCCGCGTGGGTTTCCTCCCACAGTCCAAAAACATGGATCAAGTCAATTGAGTTCTCCAAATTGCCCCATATAGAGTGTGAATGTGTGCGTGTCTGTTTGAGTGAGTGTGTGGCCAGTGATAGATTGGTCCCCTGTCCTGGGTGTATCTGCCCAGCCCCCGAAACGTTCACCCCTGGATGGGCATGGGGAACCCCCCCGCGACCCTAATATATATAGAATAAAGTGGAAGATAATGGATGGATGACTACCAAGATAGGTGGCATGGTGACTTAGTGGTTAGCACATTCTCTCAGCACTGGGGATACAGGTTCGGATCTCAAACTGGGTGGAGTTTACATTTTCTCCCTTTGTCCGCGTGGGTTTTCTCCGGGTTCTCCGTTTTTCTCCCACTGTCCATTAACATAGATTTAAAGTAAATTAAATGTTCTAAATTGAATTCAAATAGAGTGTGTTTGTGTGTGTGAGTGAGTGTGTGCACAGTGATGGCTTGGCAATAAATGAATGCACGAATGACTACCAGGATAAGTAGTAGCAGCCAATTCACCTTGAATCCATGTTTTTGCACCATTGGAAGAAGCCAGAGAACCTGGTGAAACCCCACACTGACACAGGGAGGACATGAAAATTCCACCTAGATCCCCAGCACTGAGAGGTGAACGTTCTAACCACAATGCCACCATGATGAAAGAGCAGCAGTTAATCTCATAATAATATTTAAATTAAATAGTAAAATAGTAATTTAAATTAAAATTATTAAAATAGTAAATTATTGCATTTAATGCCGTTCCGTTTGTTGTTAAGGTGGAATATAACAGAATACTTGAAAAGTATGCAGATGATGACAAACTCGAAAATCAAATTCAAGTCGCTCAAGTAAGTCTCTTTTAGCTAATTGCAGTTCTTGATGACACATTAACACAAGTGATGTGCCACCTTTTAAGTCGCAGTGGGTGCTGAGACCTGTGTCAGTGGTCAGAGTGTTGAAAATTAGGAAGACACCCAAGAAGATTGCTAGACTATCATAGCCTAAACACAGATATTTACGCACACGTACATGCACACACACACGCACACACACACACACACACACACACACATACATACCTAGTAGTAATTCCAGTTTATTAACACAGGTCTTCGGACTGTGGTAAGAAACTAAAGACACACAGACCCGGAGAGAACATACAAACCTTATGTTATGTTGCCCGTGCTGACTGAATGTTGCCCATGCTGCCTGAAAATAAACACTTGGAACATGCCAATTTACTTGATTAATACCATCTCAATGTACAGTACATTCAGTTACTTGATTATCTTTATTTGTATTTACGTGATGTAAATTTACAGCATGTGTTTTAATCCCATTTAACAGATTCAAGCTTTCAGTAAACAAACATTTTTAATGCCTGAAGATGCATCAGAGATGTTGGATATCCAACACCGAAGAAAGCTGATTGAAACAACGCCAAAAGCACTCCAGTTAGCCAAGACAGGCAAATCATCATTTTCTTTACTGCACTCCTTCCATTAATTATAAAGAGGTTTTTGCTCTGTACTGTATCCTTGACTTCACATTAAGGCTGAAACCTAAGCTGACTGGCTTGTTCACTAGCATTCTATTCCAAGCCAGTCATGAATAAGATATTATTTTTAAATTAAAATGAAAAGAAAGGATATTAAAAATACTACACTGGTTTAAACACTGTATGTCTGTTATACTGACAGTCATCATGTGTAAGGTCATCAGGTTTCCCTTTACAGTAGGGGTATGAGATTATTAGAATGTGTTTTTGCATAATTCTTTAGTAAATGATACATTTATACTAATGCTTAATTGCTTTGTCCTGTTTTCCCCATTTTGTTCTATTAAAACATACAAAAAAAAAAAAAATAGATAAAACTGGCCAGAGAATGTAAATTTTTAATTTCCAAAGCTATCAAAACTGAAAAAGAGTTGTAATAAATATCAGTTGTAATTGTTTCGGTATTTTGTGCAGGTTTGTTACAATTCATAGTTATTATAGTTACAATTTATACAATTATATTAAGATTATTGCATTATTTCTCACTTTCCTTTTGTTATGATTTTTAATTAAATGAATGCTGGTTCAATTGACAATGCTTATGTATATTTAGTGTCTGATCTTATCCTCCTCATGTATCTCATGTAAGTAAAGGGAGGTGTTTTTGTTTCATATAAGCTACAGCAGAGCAAACTGATTATTTTATATGTAGATTAATACGTATACATTTTCTTTAAAAAAAATACTATATAACCTTCTTTTATGAGCTTAGGTGTAAATGATGAACAGCAGAATCTGACTGAAGGACAAAGGCTCACTGCTGAACTCGAGGACATTATTAATGAGTTTATGCTAAAGGTAAAACAACATCATTATGTAGTGTAAAGACATAATTATGCAGGGCCCTTAAAGTTTTAATAATTAAACAAATTGTACATTTGAATGATTTGTTATCAACACATTTAAAAGATGCCAGTAAAATTACCACCATTTCATTTTTTTTGTTTCGTTTTTTAAAGGTGGAGAAATTCAAAATATCTGTAGTCAATATGTCAATAACTACTGTGGACCAGCAAATGGTAACTTCATTCACTTCATTCAGTTATTTATTAATTATATTTTGTAAATTCTATGCTTTAAGCAATTTAAGTGATTTAAGTCTCATTAATCATTAAATCTAGACAGTATAGGTGTGTATTTTCTGATTTCCTTCAATGTTAGTGATTCACAAATGAACTTGGAGGGTGATGTAATTTTAAAACTAATCTCAGAATTTACAAAACAAGTTAATAATATAAACTATTAAGTATTAAAATGAGTAGCAATGGATTAGCAAAACAATTCTGGGTGTCTCAGTATCTGCCCAGCGTCCGCAATGTTCCCGCCTAGATGGGCAAGGGCATGAAACTTATCCTCCTCCTGGATGGACATGGGGAACCAATCCTCCCCACGACCCTAGTATACCTAGTAGAGGATTAAGCGGAAGATGAAATGAGAAGTATTAGAAATTACAAAACCTGCTATAGCTTCTCAGTCAATATTTCCCTGCATAACCTTTATACACAAAAACAAATTATCAAAATAAATATTTGAAGAAGTTTTAAACTAACATGTGTTTGAGTTACATTTTCTCTTTATATATAATTATACTTAGCGTTAAAATCATTTTAGGAAAACACACCCAGAGATTTTACTATTAAATCATTTTCAATTTTGGATGTGCAAGTTTCTAGACAGACTACTCACTGTGTACTACTCACAGTTTTTTGTATTTGTTTTTAATAAACAGATCTTAAAAGGTATGATGGAGGCTCAAGATCAGCTAGAAAGAAAATATATGAGCAAAAAGGAAGAGCACAGGGTACTGGAGATGCAGAATTACATGGGTCTTAACAGGAATACTGGAAATTTTGATCCTGAAAGGTATTAAATAATAACATCCTGTACAATGTAAGCAAATTAGCAGTTTTAATCAGATTTCTTTTTTGGAAAAAATGTCTGATACAAAACAACTTATGATATAAAACTAATTTAATGTTTGACCAAAATAAAAACTGTAACTAGGCATGTATTTATCATGAAATTGTGCATTTTTAATTTACATTTATTTTCATGCAGTGTTGCATTCATTGTTTCATAAATTTTGGGTCAAGATGTTGTAGAATGAAACCATTCATTAAGTCTTTTAATTGAATATAGTATAGTATGGCTAAAAAGCAAAACCATATCATTGGACAGAGTAAACAAGCAATATATACTTACAATATTTTTGAGCTATGTACATCCAATTGTATGATCTTTTGTTCTAAATTATGCCAAAAATGTGATAATTGAACTTATTTAATAATAGAATTATAAATAAAATACATTTTAATTATTAAATTATTATTGTATTTGTTTTGTTTTACGTTTATGATTTTTATGTAACATTCCCTTACATGTACATATCAAAGGCAGGTAGAAGGGAAGATATTCCGACTAGGCATGGCTCTAGAAGACATAAAGGAACAGATAGACAAAAATGCTTTCCATGTGATGTCTTCTTCATTGTCCACTACTCACACTCTCCCACTGCATGAGAAGCTCATTCCATCTTCTTCATTCCAACCAACACTATATAAGGTGTGCTTGTGTTACCTTATTGGACTATATATATACTGTATATATATTCTTTGCAAATGTTATTGTGTGGTTACTGAGTAAGAAATGTAAGTAAAGAATTTCATTTTTTTTATTGAACATACAAATGACTCAAGTGTCTGCTTTTTTACTAATATCTAAAATAATTTACAGGAATCAGGTAATAGTTGTTCCACTAGACAGCCTGACAAAGCCTGTAATGAAGAAGCCATAAGTACAGACACATCCATCACCAGCCTGAGTGACAGCAACTTTTTACCATGGTATTCTGTTTACACAAAAAGTCAATTTTCCAAAGTGCAATTTCCTTTTATTTTATAAAACAAACTTTATACTCAATAGCACTGTCTGCTGCAACCCACATACTGTTTTTCATGACAGTGGGGGATGTAAGCTGAGAGCTTGTATTTGTTGGATGCAGCTCACATGTGATCAGATGACTCATTATGTGTCTCAATTGCTCAGTGGAAACACAAACTTTCTGTACTGCTTTATTTGCTTATTTCTTCTGAACATTGGGTTTATTCAGCAATTCCACCCAAATGTCCTGGATCACACAGCAGGATGAGGAGTGTGGAGGGAGCATGCCAGGGACAAATTTCAGTGAGGAAAAGTCATCAAAGCCTCAAAAGCCAGAGAGCAGGTAAAGTGTCTTAAATGTTTTTTATTATTATTTTTCACACATTACACTTTTAACAGTATAATTATTGTTAAAATATTTACTCTGTAATTTAGCATGTTTTCTATTATTAATATAAAATGAGTGCAGAGGAACAAATATAGGAATTAGTGGCATTTCTTGTTAAGAATTGTATTGTACACAGCCAAAGCAGCAAAACATTAAATACTTCATACTAAATACTAAAAATGCTTCAGAGGTACTAACAAACTAGATTAACCAAATATATTTTCTTTCTTGGTGGCACTGACAAAGCCAAGATTCAACAGTCTAAAAAAATAACAGTCTTTAATGCTCCAATTCTGCTATGCATGGTACAGGTCTCAGCCAAAAAAGGAATGTATCTCTGGATAAATCTATGTTATTATGTTGTCAAAACAATTCTGCCTTCAATGTGTGCTATAATCAAAGCTCAAAGTGGTCCAAACAAAATATCAGAGTGTGCACTATTTTCTACAGGCAGTGTACGATTATTTAAAATCTTATATTAATTTCAGATCTTTTTTTTAATTTAGAAACTGCAATAAACCTGACATTACTGACAAATGATCATCTTCTGCAATCAGTTCACTACTATCTTTTATTTGTCTCCTGTATTTGAAATCTAGGTACATAAGGTCTCAAAACATAAATCATCAAACAGGACATTCGTATACACATATGAACACTGAGAGGTATATACATAAGACAATTTCTTCCTATACTCTGGAAATTCATAATGTTCTAACTATACTTTAATGCTGCTATCAAGAGATCACTCTCTGTGACTTTTGTTATACTGAAGTTAAATGTAAAATATGAGTTTTTTTTAGTTATGAACACTTCATTCATTTATTCAAAATCAAAAAAAGTTAAAGTATATTCTTAAAAGTATATACTTAAAAAAGGTTTAAGTATATTCAAATATGTAGAACCTAGTAATTATCACATGACTAATGCTGTAAAAATGTATTTTTGAGTAAACTTGCGTTGTTTTGTGATCTAATTACTTTTATTTTGCCTAAACAGTTTCATTAACCAAAATTATTTAAATTACATTGGATCTAAAACATCAAGTTATAAGTTTTTGATAAATTTTTTTTGAAGATTAATTTTTATCATGTTTACTTTCGAGCGTTTTTGAAGTATTTGAAGTTTGTGTAAACTGAGAATTATATTTGCTCTACACATTCTAATACATTTTATTTGCATGGTTAGTATTTGTGGGGCTTTTTAATTGTAGTAGCACTAAAGCAAAATTTTCTAAAGCAAAAATAAATATTATACTCATATAAACTTTAGCTTCTACAAAACCTTAAAAACACAAACACGAAACAGGTCAATGGTAGCTGTACCTTATGGTGCTGCCCTAAAGACAGTTCTATAAGTTATGACTAATTTTTAACAGTTTACTTGCAAGTAAAAAGGTCATTTATTGGGCAGTGAAGCCCAAATTTGAAGCAAGCTAAATTCAAAGCTAACTAAAGAAATTGGTTCTTGTTTAGTCAAAAACTTCCAGTTAATAAGGACATATTTATCATAAGTTCAGGCTGACAGTTACACAAGGTCAATTTGTTTCACAGTGTACATATAAAGTCGAAAAAAAAACTACAAAACAACAAAACTACAACAAAAATACATATATATAAAATGACCACATAAAAACAAAAACATGGATTTTAAGTTAAATTGGCTGCTCTAAATTGCCCTCTATACTGTATATTGTGTTTTTGTATGTGTGTCTGTGTAAGCACCCTGTCCTGGTTGTATCTGCTCAGTGCCTGAAAAAATTTTGCCTACAGTGGGTTGCAAAAGTATTCATACCCCTTGAACTTTTCCATATTTTGTCACATTACAACCACAAACATAAATATATTTCACTGGAATTTAATGTGAAAGA
>JAFMOD010000781.1:1520125-1583434 GCA_019802435.1 Corydoras maculifer
GGGGCTGAATAATTTTGCACATCGCACTTTTCAGTTTTTTATTTGTAAAAAAATTGTTGATTCATGTATAACTTTCATTCCACTTCACAATTGTATACCACTTTGTGTTGGTCTTTCACATTAAATTCCAGTGAAATATATTTATGTTTGTGGTTGTAATGTGACAAAATATGGAAAAGTTCAAGGGGTATGAATACTTTTGCAACCCACTGTATATGGGATTGGGGAACCACCCCAGTATAGAATTAAGCAGAAGATGGATGGATGCTGCTGCTGTAGCTTCTTAATTTATATTGATTTATTTTTATTTCAGTAAAAAAAAAAAATCTCCGATATGACCATGAACTGAAAACATAAAGCAACGAAATATCTAAACAACATATTTTTTCTGCTCAGTCTGTTACCAACTGATAACAACATCTTAACAAGTGAAAGCAGAACAGAGAGCATGGCATCAGATCTACACAATGCTGCAACGTGTGAAGAAACAAAACAGCTCATTTGCTTTGATAAGATCCTGCAAAGGAATGAAAATATTCAGAATTCTCAAGACTCCCTGTACATCAACAGCAAGAACCCATTAGGTATGTTTCTGTTCACAGTTAAAAAAAAAGGTTATTGTTTTATTTATTTATTTATTTATTGTTTTATTGTTTAAAGGGCATGGTAGCTCAGTGTTTTGGGTGTTGGACTATCAATCTAAAGGTTGGGTGTTTAAATCCCAGGTCCACTGAACTTACCAATGTGGGTCCTTGAGCAAGGCCCTTAACCCTCATTGCTCCAGGGATGTTGTGATTAACCCTATGTTCACCTTGTTAGTCGCATTGGATAAAAGCGTCTCCTAAATGACCAAAATGTAAATGTAATATGTTATTGTATTGTATTGTATTGTATTGTGCTAACAGGACCTACCACTTTAACACGGTGCCTTATATGTTTCAAATAAATCAATAATTACCCTAAGAAAGTTACAATCCGGCAGTTCTACCGGTTACACTAAATATAACTGAACACAACATGCCTACCCACCTACTCAAACACACCCACACACCTACCCTAACACACCCACACGCCTACCCACACAAACCCACACATCCACACAAAAACACACCCACCAAAACACACGCAAACGTCCATCTACCAACCCAAAAACAGACACCAAAAACTCAAAGAACACACATACTCTCATCCACCCAACCAACCACACCCATGTCCTCCCACCCACCCAAAAACTCACACCCTTACTCACCTATCAAAAAACACACACACACACACACACACCAACCCAAACAGCCAAACACCTACTTCCAAAAACACTCCTACACACACACATATACACACACTAACGCTAAAACCTGCTCTTCAATTCTGTGCCAGCAGAGGGCTCCACGTTCCAGGTTAATGACCAGACATCAGACGATAAGCAGCGTTCAGTGTCATCACAGAAACAGAGAACTCATTCTGGAAAAATACCGGTGTTTGAAAACCACCCAATCTGTTCTTGTCCCAGGTACAAAAACTTCTTTCAGTATTTTATATGACATAATTGACATAACATTTATTTATTGCACATTTGTAAGATATAAAAGTGTTGATATATATATGGTGAAACAATTATTCAATTCATCAGAATAGTCACATTTGATACTTGTTACTAAGCAACCATCTTTCTCACTGCATTGTGGTCTGCATAAGTGTACAGTCTAAAGCACAATGTACAATATTAATCAACAACAAATTCTAAAATTGATCTAACATAAGCCTTTGCTTTGAATGTTATAAATTCAACACATAGATTTATTGTAAAATTTTGAATTAAAGAGGACATGATGGAAATATATGATGGAAATAAATAATTGATTTGATGTGTCGATATTTAGTGGTGAAGCTATTCGCGCTCTGCAGTATGAGGTGTTCTGTCTTAAGAAGATCCTGGAGGAGAGTTTGGGTAAACTGGCTCAACTTTGTCATAGATATTCAAAGGAGAACAGACTTAGAAGACAGGCACGTTTGCAGCACCGGCACGGATCGGCTTCTGACAGGTGCCACCACAGGAAATGGATAACAGTTTTCACTGTGTGACAGGAACTTTGATTTAACGATCATGTTTTCACACAGTAGATGCTCAAATACTGAACTTAATAACAAAGAAGACTGCAGTTCATCTGATATTGCATCTAGTAAGAGCAAAGGTATCAACCTGCATTTACACATTAAATCAGTAACATGTTCAATTCAAGAGGTATAATTTATTTAAATCATGGTTTAGGTACAGACAGTGGTGAATCAGATCGCAGTGAAACGTCAGAGAACTTAAGTCACACAGACAAAGGCTCAAACCGTCACATCAGAAGTGTCTCCAGCAAAAGAAGCAGCCATGATTTTAAATACTCAACAGGTGTCTCATAAATTGCCTCTTCTTTCAACAATATATTATAACTCCCAATTCTATTGCTATTCTACCTTTACATTACATACATAAATTCTATGTATGATTTAAAACTAATCATATATTTTATATATCATCATTGCTTTTTTTTTAACAGATTCATTACAAAGCCAGTCTATGGATACATCTCACTCTCGATCCACCATCTATCAGAGAGTCAGCAATGCATCAACCATTCCAAACACCAATGTCAGCATGGGGCTAGTAAGTGATGAAAACAGTGCAACAACTGGGTCATCCAAACAGGACAGCAGAAACACCATTGCGCTTGTTGGCAATAGTAATGCAAGTTATTCCAGTTCTGGACTAAGTTCATACAGAACCACTGGCAGCAACAACAGTGGATCATTCAGATCCATTCAGTCTTCTAGGTAATAGTTAAATGAATTGTGTATATATATATATATATATATATATATATATATATATATATATATATATATATATATATATATATATATATACACTGTATCTATATCTATAACTATATCTGTGAGTGGTAAAAGTGTGTACCTTTAAAAATGGTAATATTAAGGTCAGTTTTTCAACTTCAGGTGTGATTTAGTATACTTATACAAGTATCTAAAAAAGTCTGAACGTCACAACCTTATTAGATTGTATCATGCATCATGAATTGAATTTTATCCTTTAAATAAAAACCTAAAACAAAGCACAGTCACACTTTCAAACAGTTCTGCATTAAAAAAAATGCATGTTTGATCAACATTAACTGGAAAAGGTCATATACTTTTGCCATTTACAGATATAAAACCTCAAATCAGACCTAAAATATGACCAAGTATAATAATTTTGTCTAACTTGTTTAAATTTGTTCAATTGTAGGGCATCACAGTATGTGTATATATATATATATATATATATATATATATATATATATATATATATATATATATATATATATATTTACTTATTGATTTGTCCATTCAAATGCAGAAACCATAATTGTGAGTATGAATTTAATAGTTTTAAGGTCCAAGATGAGCAACCTGAGGAAGAAATGAGCACAAGACGACACTCTGTTCAGTCTGATTCAGTTCTGCTGCCTGGTAACCATTACTTTCAGTTGGCTTCAGCACATTCTACCTCTTTTTACGGGACGAGCAGGAAGAGAAAAGGCCAAAGAGTTAGCAAGGTAATTTTTTACCGCTTCATATGTTTTTACATATTAATTGGTACAAGGCACTGACTCTGACCTACAGGACAATCTCTGGATCTGCCCCCTTTTACCTTCGATCTACATTTTTTAAATACACTCCGACTTGTTCAATTCGCTCTAGTGATAAATGTTACCTGGTGATGTACCCTCACTGTGATGCTAATTCAGACTTGTGTTGTTCTTTTACTTGTAATTCGCTTTGGATAAAAGTGTCGACTAAATGACTTAAATGTAAATGTAATTAAATACTTAAGTCACCATAATTAGTTTTTTAGACTTTAAGAATTAGTAATATTCACTTCAATTGATTTAATTTAACAAATGTTCACAAGCTATAAACTTGTTAACCATAAAGCAGAAATAAGTACTTAGAGTATTTATCAATAGAAGTCCATTCTTTGACAAACTTCATAGTTATCCATCCATCCATCCATCCATTATCTTCCGCTTTATCCACTATATCCAACCTATAATTATTTTATTAAAAAAAAACATTAAAGAAAAATGAAAAAGAATAACATCTAAAATTTGTGATGCTGATACCATATGTATTTGCTTTTTTATTGTAGTGTGTTGAAGAGGCCAGCATTAATCGGACTCTGGATAAAGCTCTGAAAACTGTTTTACTGATGAAGCAGTCGACTGACTGCATGGCTAAAACGCTGTCTGCAGACATGGCAAATAATTAGCTCTACAGAAAGTTACATATCCTACAACCTAGCAGCACCAGGAAAAAACCTGAACTCTGCTCATGTTATATGCTGATATTTTATAGTTCTTATTAAGTATTAACATATTTCATTTACTGTTATCTTTATATATTACTATTTTATATAATGTTATTTATTTTATATAATGTTACATTTTAATATAAAACATTGTATTTGATAAAAAAATAACTAAATTCAATTAGTTGGTAGCCAGAGATAAGGGTTTTTTTTGTATGGAATTAATACACTGTCCCTGCGTTTTCATGGCTACCATTCTAGAACTCTAGGTTTTCTTTTACAGTTTAAAGACATGTACGTTTCTTTGTAAGTGTGTCTGCCCTGTAATGGATTTACAACCTGTTTAGAGTGTTTCCCTCCTTCTGCACAAAGAGAGAGATAAGACAGTCTATGAATAAATATATACATTCTATTATTGACTTCTTAAATGACTCTTTCAACTTCCACCAGAATTCATCTAGTCTTTGAGCTATGTTTAAATTGAAAGGTATGGAAATACTAGAATAGTATAATTAATGTGATTTTTAAAATTGGGACTAGTTCTGCTTCCCAAATAGAGATATATATTTTTTCATTTCTGCTGCTGAGCTGATTAATCAAAGAAGATTAAAAAACAAGAAACGTAAAAAAAAAATAAAAAAAACACACAATAGAAATATAACAATAAATATAATAAAAATATAAAAATACACAGTGTTCATTTGTAGTAAAGTCATTTTTGCACACTGGTTTCAGACTGTTCAGTTTTTAAGTATTCATTGTATGTAACTCTGGCTTGAGACTTTACCTTCTATGTTTGTAATCTCGCTCACTTTTACAGACAGAAAGAGGCAGGACACTTCTGACAGCCAGTACAATAAAATCACTGTTACCAAGTAAAAAAAAAAAGCAATTTTCCATTCAGAACAGAACTAGAAGGTCACAGGTAAAAGAGCAAGGAGCGAGTAGATCATTGGTTAACCAGAGGCATGGCATCAGAACATCTGCCTTTGCTAAACAGAATTTTCTTTGTCATTTGCACATTTAAGGTAAGAGTTATTTTTTTAATTAAAAATCTGTATCTGATACGCTTGTGCCGGTGCAACACAAAGTAACACTTTGCTGTCACTGCAGTGTTGAAAATAATCTACAACATAAAAAATACCTGCTTTATGATGACACTGATATCTGATTGTGTCAGCAATTATGAAGAACAAATTAGAACATTATATGTCTTATTATTTTATATATTGTGTAAATGTAATACAAAAATAAATCATCTGATAGAAATGTAAAACAACAAATAATCTTTACTAAGCACAAAAACCAACACATCTCAAAAGAAGAACTCAATAATAGTACATTAATTGTATTATATTTTATAGCAATAAATCCATTATTATTTGCTATCAATCCAAGTTTTGCATGCAAACAAATATCTATAATATATAGTTTTCTAATTTAATGCCTTTTAAGTTGTTTTTTTTATATTTGTGTTTTATTTTGTATGTTGACCTTTTAGATATGTATGGCACAAGATGGTGAGTTAACCTCATGTATATTGTCATAGAATGAAATAAGCTAAATTGTTGCATTAAACAGATATTATAAAATATAAGACTTATGTTTTTCTCATTATTATATATGTATTTTTCATCCTTTTTTATTCTTTTCTTAGATATTATCATTTCAGTGTTCACTGTAACATCTAAAAGTATGACGCTGTATTGGAACAGCTACTCTGGTGCAAGTTCATACAAGCTTACTGCTACTCCAAAGAACTCTCAAGATCAGCCAGTATTTGCACATTTCAGTGGCCACACCATAATGGGCTCAGTGAATTTCCTCTCACCAAACACAGTGTACCAGGTACGAGTGGAAGCCATGGACAATAGCATAAATGTGATTAGTAGTGCAGAGACAGAGGCGACTACAGGTAAACGCATCTAAATAAATATTTTTTTTTCCCAGACTGGTTTTAAAACAGCAGAACTATAAATTTACATGTTTAATAAAGCTACTGTTTACCATATTTCAATTTTATCTTTAAATGAGAATGTATTTATTGTTAATTTATGTTAGCACCAGAAGTGCCCTTCATCATACAAGTCTACTCAAAGCAGAGTGAAAGCATCACAGTGGAGTTCGGTGAAGTGGCTGGTGCCATGTCATACATACTGCGGGTAGAGAATGATGAAGGCTTCTTTTCTGAGAGTTTGGTGCCAAGTTCACCGGGAACTGTGTTTAACCTCAACCCCTACACCAACTATACAACAAGAGTCATGTCAGTAAACAGTGGTGGTCGTAGCCAGCCTTCATTCCCAGTCCATGCTCAGACAGGTGGGTTAATCGTGAACTCAGTTACACTGTTTCAGGTTCCTTTCCCAGTTAATCAATGTGAATGAGAATCCATGTAATTGTGCTTTAATTACTACTGAAGTAGTAATTAAACATGTTCAAAAATACATTTTAGTATAACACTAAAATTAACTGAAATGATTCACACACTGTGAGTGAGTGTGTGCCCAGCGATGGATTGGCACCCTGTCCTGGGTCTATCTGCCTAGCGCCCAAAATGTTCTCCCCTGGATGGGCATGGGGAACCCCACCGCGACCCTAATAGAGGATAAAGCGGGAGATAATGAATGAATGAATGATTCACACACTGTGAGTGAGTGTGTGCCCAGCGATGGATTGGCACCCTGTCCTGGGTCTATCTGCCTAGCGCCCAAAATGTTCTCCCCTGGATGGGCATGGGGAACCCCACCGCGACCCTAATAGAGGATAAAGCGGGAGATAATGAATGAATGAATGAATGATTCACACACAATATGTATGATTGTCACCTTGCAAAAGATGTTTCAGCACTTAATTTCCATGTGGGTGACCAGTGGAAGGGTGTCACTGGGGTGGTCCAGTTTCCTTTTAGATTTTTTAAATACATAGGCATGAATTTACGTGATTATTGATTATCGAACATGGCCCTTGATGTAAATATGTTTGTGTGTTTCTGCCCTGTGAGAAACTGGTGAACTGTACAGGATCTTTTTCTGCTATTTGCCATATTAATGCTGCAATATGCTCTAGCCCTCTGCAATCCGGATTAGGATAAAAGTCCTTGAATATGAATAACAATCATGATTCTGTAATATCTCAGTGGTTATAAATGTTGGTTACAGTGTTGGGCTATCAGTCTCAACACTTATCACCAAAATGAGCCAATGTGGGCTTTTAACCCTTAACTCATATAGCTTCAGGGATGCTGTATCAGGGTTAAACCTGACCTCACCTCACCCATTAAGGTTGGATATTTGTTAGTCATTTTGAATAAAATTATGTGAAACATGACACAATTTAATGTAATAATATACAGTAGTACTATTAGTTCACACAGAAGTGATTGCAATTTAAACAACTTAGGAAAGGACACTATGGGTCGTGGGGTTACATAAGCTTTTAGGGACAATGAATACCATATACATTACACAAATTGGAGACATATGTATCTTTATAGGTGACATGAATTAAACAATGGCATTTTAAACCAGTGAGTGTTGCTTTAGCACTGGCTAAATTAAAAAGATTTTAAAGATAAGACTTCCCCACATTGGGGAAGTTCACATTCTTAGCAGCAAAGTGACAGTAATTGGGGAAAGTTTTTAAAAAATATTACTATTAGTAGTAATATTATTATCAGTAGTAGTACTATTATTAATAATATTCTTTTTATAAATAAGTGAATAATCAAAACTACATTTTGAACAAAATTTTTTTTTATTGTGTATTACTTAAATTTTAGATTCACAACCTAAAAATTCAACAAAAGCTTTACCTTTGTGGGGTATTCCCTGCATGGTGCCACATTACTTGGCATATGTAACATGAACAACAGCACTGTTTATTGCAGTCCTGCACCAAAAAGTCATTTGTATTGTCTGTATTACAATAATCCTGCATTATAGAATTGTGGCTATTGAAAAGTATCATTCATTTTTCCATTGTTGCTTTGGTTTGTATGGAATCTACTGGCCTCGAGCGCAGAACACATGATATGGAAAAGCATGAAAAGCAAAAACAGTGAGAACTAGGTTATCTTTTGTTCCATCTATTACATACTGTCTCCTCCACAACAATGGACAGCTAAAAAAATCTAAAAAGTGTTTTAAACTTTCTCATTCATTTCTTAAATGCTAAATAAGAATTTTCAAACTATATAAAGTAAACTATAAAGTCTTTTACAGTACTACAAACTTTTATAGTAGAGAAATCCATGCGGACAAGGGGAGAATATGATTACTTCACCCAGAATGGGATTTGAAACTGAATCCTCAGCACTGAGAAGCGAATGTGCTAATAAGTGCTAATAAGCATGTAAATCATGTAATTATCATCATGTAATAATCATGCAATTTAATTGCTGTGAATAATAGTATTTACTTAATACTGTGTCTTTGTTTTTCTTGTTTTTATCCGTAGTCCTTGTTGCACCAGTACTGCGTTCTATGTCTCCCACCTATGATTCTATTGAATTGACCTGGGATCCTGTGGACTATGCAGTTTTTTACACACTGTGTGTCATCACGGAGGGATCGGACAGTCAGCTCAGGATGAACACAACACAGACCACCATAACCATCAGTAACCTTGAACCAGGGGTCATTTACAACATCAAAGCCATGGCTTGGGACCCAAATGGTTTTGTTGGAGACAACACCACAATCTACCAAATAACCCGTAAGAACTTATAAAAAGCCATAAGAAGGGCTAAAGCAAACATTCCTTAAAAATGTGTAGACATTTAATTGTGGCACATTGAGCAGATTTACAGTAACAGAGTTCTGGTTTTAGTTCCTGGGATGGGTGGGCAAGGTCCTTTCTGTCTGGAGTTTGCATGTTCTTTCTGTGTTTACATGGGTTTCTGTTGGCAACTCCTGTTTCTTTTCCCAGTCTGAACATATGCAGTGAATTGTGCAGGGAGTTTTCCTGAGATGAGCTATAGCTCACAATGTGTCCCCAATCTGGACATGTGGATAAAAGTGTGGAGGGTTAATGTTTCCTGTGTAAAGATGTTATTTTCTCCTAGTCCAATATTATGCTAGTTTAAGATAGTAAATTGTTCTTATGTGAGAACATGTGCATAAATATTTTTGTCTGTGTTAGTGCTCTGTAATAAACTAGTCTAGTGTGTTTCTCTGCTTTTGACCCTGTAAGTTCTGGGATAGGCTCTGGATCTAGACTCTACATATTAATCTACATATTAAACATATTTATTTCATGTTAACCCCTACCTACTATTAATATCTATGCCCCTATGTGAAAACCCATACAAATCAACTTTCCTAATTAAACACACGGAGTATGTATATACACTTTAACATGAAAATTACCTGCATAGAAGCTGTAATATATATGTAAATATATATGTATAGACATTAAGGGGTCACTGTAAGTCATGTTTGACTTCTGCATTTACAGAAGTCTACAATGTCCACAGGGACTGCACTCCATTAAATACCTTTTTTTCCCTTTAGTATTGCTAGTTTTCTACACTACACCATATTTTATATACATTATAGCTAATCACAGGATATATCACAGGGCTGAACACCTGTATATGATCAGTATGTTATTATTATTATTATTATCCATTTTAACATTTGTTTGCACTATATGTTCTCTGGCCACCCGAGTGTTTTACGCAAGCTTCATTTGTGCAGGTCCATCGGTCCCTGTAGCTGTGCAAATATCAACACTGGAAAGAATGACAGGACTGGCTGTGTCCTGGGAAGTTGTTCAGGGTGCAACTGCATACTTTGTTGAAAGCTCTATGGGAGGGAGCTGTACCTCTACTGGCGACCCGTTCTGCATTATCCACCATATTGGCTGCAGTGAAAATCACACAGTTAAAGTTTATGCTGAGAACGAGGCTGGACCCAGCAGCCTCTCTCAGCCAGAGGACGTCCTCACCTGTATGTGCATCACACATGCACACACACACACACACACACAAAAACACACACTTCTTATGTACAACATAAAATTCCTGTTTTTTTGTAGCCCCATGTCCTCCAGGATCATTGGAAACAAAGGAACCTTCAGTAGGAAACTGCTCAGTGACATGGGTCAGTGTGTTCTGGGTAGAGTATTACATGGTTTATGTAAAGAGAGATGATGGAATAAAGCTGCAGTGCAACACCACCAACACTGTCTGCTACTATCCCTGCCAATGTGGCTACACCTACCTGACTACTGTATTTGCCTACAATCAAGCTGGACCCAGCTCCCCAGGAGTTGTTCTCAACTACACCACTGGTCTGTACCACAGTTGGACACTTAAAACCAATTCCAAAACTTAGATGCCATTTGTTATATGTGCTGCAATACTTTCATTAAAGGTTTTATTAGACAGTAGTCTTCACTGATAGATTCTAGACAATATATTCACTAAAATTATTTACTAAAGGAAGGCTTTTGAAACTCCAAATACTGTATAGTAAATCTTTGATCAGTTTTACATTTATTATATTATAATTACTGATGTCTATTTGTATTAACCTCTTTCTCACCTTCTCCAGTCCCTTGTTGTCCGCAGAGTGTTAATATTTCGATTGCTTTGACTGAAACACTGGAAATTGTTTGGTCACCTGTGCGTGGGGCAGAACTGTATGAAACTGTGGCAGCAGATGAGTCAGGCATGGTTCACTGCAGTGACACAGATGCTGTATGTGCACTATCTGATCTGACCTGTAACAGTCTGTACAATGTGGTGATCAGACCTTGCAATGAGATAGCAGGTTGCAACTACAGCTGTGTGTCCACCACACAGGAGACAGGTAAGCTACATAGCCTTTTTCTGATATTTATTAAGTACAAGGCCAACATATTGGGACCCACTTAATCATCATTAAATTTAGGTGTTTAGTTTAGTCCTATTCAATCATTTAGGTAATTAAAATACCATAACTAGTTATGCATTTTAAATTTAATGCCTTCCGACTCTCAAAAACATTTTGGGAAAGGTCCTTTTCTGCTTCAGCACATTCCAGCCCCAGTGCACAATACAAGGACCATAAGACTAGCCATGTTGTTTAATTCAGCATCAGTGTCTGACCTCACAAATGCACTTCTGGATGAAATGTCAAAAATTCTCACTAATTTTGAAATCTTGTGGAAAGTCTTTCCAAAACATTGAAAGGTAATATAGCTACGGGGGCTGAGAATGGTATTAAAATTCTGTAATTGTAATTATAGATTTTCAAATAACATTTGCATTACATTTGGTCATTTTAACAGACGCTTTTATCCAACAGGACTTACAAGGTGAGCACAGGGTTAATCACAACATCCCTGGAGCAATGAGGGTTAAGGGCCTTGCACAAGGACCCACATTTGTAACTTCAGTGGACCTGGGATTTAAACCCCCAACCTTCAGATTGATAGCCCAATGCAAGTTCAAGTTCAAGTTATTTATTTATATAGCGCTTTTTACAACAGTACATTGTCACAAAGCAGCTTTACAGAATGAAAAGCCTTTAAACCCCCAAAGAGCAAGCCGAAGCGACAGTGGCAAGAAAAAACTCCCTTTTATGTTGTTATTCAAGGAAGAAACCTTGGGAGGACCAAGACTCAGTGGGGGACTCATCCTCCTTGAGCGGCCAGGCAGCAACAACAATGTAGGACAGCGANTAATTAAACGCAAGATTAAATAAATGTGTCTTTAATTTATTCTTAAAGATTAATAGTGATTCAGAATCACGAACGGTAACTGGAAGGCTATTCCAAAGTTGAGGAGCCTTGTGGGAGAACGCTCTTCCACCAGCAGTAATTTTATTTATTCTAGGAGCTAAGAGTAGACCAGCACTTTGAGATCGGAGCTCACGTGTTGGCTTGTACAATTGAATCAGCTGAATCATCTCACTCAGATGTGGTGGTGAATGCCTCTGCAACTGAATGCCTAATAGAGGAATGCCCTAGCAACTGAGCTACCATGCCCTCAGTTTATTTTAGATAGCGATTTTTACAACTGTACATTATCACAAAGCAGCTTTACAGTGTTCTGAGCCAGAAAAGAGCATGCCGAAGACAGTGGCTAATAAAGCTCGCTGTTAAGTTGTTTTTTGTTGTCTCAATACTTTTTTTTGTTGTCTTGTCCATATTATGTGTATTTTTTTATTCACATGTGTACACACACACGCTTCATCCACCCACCATCTCACACTTAACTCTGCCTGTGTCTTGTAGCCCCATGTGTTCCTGAGATCCTGAACCTAAACCAAGAGGGCAGCTCTGCTGTGCAGGTCTCATGGCAGGATTCAAACAAGCAAGCTGAGTACACTGTAAACGCCCTGAGCAGCAGCAGCAGCAGCAATATTCTGACTTGCTCATCCAACAGCACAACATGTATGCTCTTCGACCTGCCCTGTGGAACCACATTTGAAATTAGCATGTATGCAATCACCTCTGTGGGCCGTAGCCTTCCCAGCTATAGTGTTTCTTTGGAAACAGGTACATGTCAACATACACTTGAACATACCATGTGCTATAAAGATTAGACATACTATAATTGTACATGAAAACGTAAAATCGAAAGATAGGCAATACCTGATAGATCCAAACAGATCTAATTGCTAATGGGGGTGGCACGGTGGCTTAGTGGATAGCACGTTTGCCTGTCAGTCACAATTGGGATTTCAGGTTTGAATCCTAATCTGGGTGGAGTTTGCATGTTCTTCCTGTGACTGCGTGGGTTTTCTTCAGGTTCTCTGGTTTCCTCCCACAGTCCAAAAACATGGATTAAAGGTTTATTGGCTGCTAATTGTGAATTGCCCCTATACAGCGTGTGACTGTCTGTGTTTATGTGTTTGTATATGTGTGTGTGCACCCAGTGATAGATTGACACCTTGTCCTGGGTGAATCTACCCAGCGCCCGAAACGTTCTCCCCTCGATAGCCATAGGGAAACCCCTTGCGATGGGATAAGGCAGAAGATAATGGATGGATGGATGGATGGATGGATGCTGCTAATGTTAAGATTTTTTTCACGTCACCTAAATTCACTTGTATAGTGAGTAAAGCTGATAAAATGAACATTAATTGGAGTGTTGCTTGTACAATAATGCAACTTCATGTGGTGCGTCTACTAGAAATAGCAATTATATACATGTCTAAGAATTGGTCAAGTAACATGTTTATGCTGAAGTAACCTGTTCTCTTTAGGACCCTGCTGTCCTAAGACTCTCAGTGTGGAGCAGGTAACACAGTCCATGACCAGTGTGGTATGGTCATCATCCAAGGGAGGCTGGTCTTACATTACCCAGCTGACTTCACCCCGAGGTCATGCCAAGTGCCACACCATGGACACGCAATGTCTGTTGGGATGCATTACATGTGGCACCAACTATAGTGTGTCAATGGAGACCGTAAGTGCCACTGGGCACAAATCTCAATGCAACTATCATGGATTCTCTTCTAGTACGTTACGCTTCACTGTCTATTGACTTTAAAAGTTAATTATATTGCTATATTAAGTAAAAATGCTAAAGAATGTCAGATAATTCAGACTTTGAGAAACTGTTTCAGTTTCATAAGCTGGTTTACTTTGTTTCTTAGCTTTCACTTATTTTTCTGTTCTATTAATTTTAGTTATTATTCCAACTATTAATTAATATCTTTCATTTTGGAAATCTTTAGAATTATGGTGTAACACAAATTATCCTCACTTTTTTTTCTTCTTTTTTAAGGTGTATGCTGTCCATCTGGTGTAAGGCTGTATTCGATGGCCAACAGCACTGTACATGTATTTTGGAGAGGGTGGGATAGTCTTTATGGCTATTCTGTCGACCTATACGGCACAAGTGGCAACTACACATGTAGCCCTGAACAGGGCTCAACCTCCTGTGATTTCGATGATGTTCTATGTGGTGACACATATACTGTTGTAGTTGCACCACTCACAGTTCAAGGCTTCAAAATATCTTTCTGTCCCAAAAGACTATATTCTGGTAAGAGCATGGCATTTATATATAATACCAGTCCCTTCTCAGCTCGGCTTTGCCCAGGTTGTGATGATGTTTCCTTAACATTAATTTACACGTAAATGATCACTTATTATAATTTTTTTTTGTGAAATTTTATTTAAATAAATGAGTGTAGAAAAATGAATTACCAAAAAAAACAACCTTTACATCAGCTAAATATAAGTGTCCCCTGTGCACAAAAGCTCTAACCATTCTTGACATTCAACTTTTCTACAAAATGTGGTTTGTGTGATGAAAGGTTAAAATATACATTTAGTGTTAAACAATGTTTTTAAAACAGAATCTGTTAGATTCACTCGTTCTTCCCCGAGGGATCGGCTATGCGGAAAGTAATGCGTACGCTGCTGATAAAATTGCATACGCCGGTCCGCTGGGTGAAACGATCCCACGGATACAACCTACGCGGGGATATTGCGCAGCGTTGTACCGTGGTTGAGCGCGGAAGGAGAGTTCGATACACCGGGATAAAAACAAAACGGATTTATTATTAAAAATGGTGTAGGGACACCAACAGAAAGGGGGAAACGAAACAAACGAACTAACATCGGGATGATACCGAAACAAAGACGTGCACGGGGAAGAGGGAATATGGAAACTAAATACAAGAACACTCAATCACGTGCACAAAAACAAACCAATCACCCAACGGAGTCCATAAGTACATTAATGAGGGACAGGTGCCCCAGGAACCTGTGACAGAATCTGTTAAAAAAATAAAATAGTAAATAAAATAATCAGACATCATTTCCACACCGACTGATTAACCTTTTGATTGGTTTTGATGGAGATAACATTAAAAAAAAAAAAAAATTATAAAATTATATAAAATAAAATTATATATATATATACATATATATATATACATATATACAGTATATATACATATGTATGTGTGTGTGTGTGTGTATATATATATATATATATATATATATATATATATATATATATATATATATATATATTATATATATAATAAAGCCTGCAAACTGATATCCAAGTTACAGTTGGTTCAGCATTACCAGGAACACTGTGAACTTTTCATTTTACAATTTTCACATCAAATTAAAATGTATATTGTTGTTTTTAGTTTCCTGTGCTGGAGATAGCATTGGAATAGGTATGCAATTTTATCTTAAAATTCACACCAAGCAGAGTCATTCTCATATATGTTAACGAAAATCAGTGAAATGATAATTAAAATTATTGTCTGCATTTCATGTTTTCTAACAGTGACCTATCGCAGAAGAAGGAGTCTCCATTAGCTATGTGCAGTGTCTCTTTGGCTTTAACTTAAGTAAGCAATACATTAGTAAGCTGCTGCTTACTACTGATTTTACTGACGATTCCATATAAATAAATAAGAGTTTAGTATGCAAGTCCAGTGACACCAGCTTAATTAATCATTACAGTCCTTTGTTCTTACATTTTTTGGTAAAAAGAAACAATGGCACTCAAACATTTCCATTATACCAGATTTACTTTTCATGCCATACAAAGGGTCTTAGTAAGTTTGAAAAAACACTGTATATCCTTCACACTATGAAACAACTAACACTGCTCGGTAATACATAATTACTGTTCAATATACTTTTGTGTACAAAATTCATGCAAATGACTTTAATACATTATATTTTGACATTTTTCTTACATATATAGTATCATTTTTATGTAGCTTTCAAATCCATTTGATACCTTTAATTATGAAAAATGTGGACACTAAAATAATGTGTACCTGCTGTGTGTCTTGCTTTTTATACTTTCAGAGCTACTGCTTGATGAAATAGGGGAGACAACTACTTGAAGAACTGAAATACAATAAAGATCTAAAATATTAGATAAGGCTATAACATCTATACATTTCTATGAACATAAATATGTGTCTTTCTGAATATTTTATTGATGGCATTTTTAAAATGTTAATTGAGACTGTAGTAGCTTTAAGATATATTTGGCATGTTTCTTCAAATAAATGAATTGATATTGCATTATAAAATATGAATGTATGTTGATTCTTTAACTGGTAATTAAATCTAGCTAATTGTGCTCAAGAAGGTTTTGCAATAAAAAATTCGGATTGAAACGATAATGAAGTACGCCTAAACACACACACTGGCTATTTATAACACCTCGTTGTGTGTATATAGATGCACCTTGTAGTTCTAACGTTACAGACTATAGGACATCTATCTATCTATTCTTTAAGACCACTTTATGCTTCTATTAGATAAAGTTTACTACTATTTTACTTTAGCCCCACAGTAATACCACAATGCAGATGTTACTTAATTAGCAATTCCTGTTCAAATCTATTTACAAGTCTTAATTAGGAGAGATGGGAGGCACGTTGGCTTAGTGGTTAGTACGTTTGCCTCTCAGCACTAAGGATTCCCGGTTCAAATCCCAATCTGGACGGAGTTTCCATGTTCTCCCCATGTCCGCGTGGGTTTCCTCCGGGTTCTCTGGTTTCCACCCACAGTCCAAAAACTTGGCAGTTGGCGCCCTGTCCTGGGTGTATCTGCCCAGCGCCCGAAACGTTCTCCCCTGGATGGGCATGGGGAACCACCCCGTGACCCTAGTTAAGGATAATGCGGAAGATAATGGATTGATGGAATTGGGATAGATCAGGTTCATCTCTGTGCAGGTCACACCAAACATTTGTGAATGTTATATACATACCTGTAGCAAAAGGACCGAATGACACACCTGAGTACAGTGATTAAGAGGTGTGTTCGAATGCCTTTTTTAATACACTGGGAAAGAATTCTAGGCAAGCTTAAAAGATTTTAGTTTTAAGTCATGGCGGCACAGTGGCTTAGTGGTTAGCATGTTCGCCTCTCAGCACTAGGGATTCCCGGTTCGAATCCCCATCTGGGTGGAGTTTCCATGTTCTCCCCGTGTCCGTGTGGGTTTCCTCCGGGTTCTCCGGTTTCCTCGCACAGTCCTAAAACATGGATCAAGTCAATTGAGTTCTCCAAATTGCCCCATATGGAGTGTGTTTGTGTGAGTGAGTGTGTGTCCAGCGAAAGATTGGCGCCCTGTCCTGGGTGTATCTGCCCAGCGCCCGAGACATTCTCCCCTGGATGGACATGGGACATCCCACCGCGACACTAATAGAGGATAAAGCGGAAGATAATGAATGAATGAATGAATGAATAAGTTTTAAGTCATGGTTATATCTTGCAATAATTAAAAAATGCCTATTTACAGAAAGCATAAGAATCACATATATTAGAGTTTATCTATAATAACCAATAAAGAAAAACACCTGTGTGTTAACAAGTGACATAAAAATCTCTTCCACTTAACCCTAACCCTAACTAATAGTGTCCCAAAGCCCAGTCAGGGGAAAATGTTATGGGCGGTGGGCATACACACATAGACCTGGGCACAAATTCAACACTGAGCACACACTCACTCAGACACACGCACTATATAGGGGCCATTTGACTAGCTGCAACTTAGAGCAACCGATTTACCTTGAATCCAGGTTTTTGGACTGTGGCGGGAAACCAGAGAACTCAGAGAAAATCCACACGGGCATGAGGAGAACATGAAAACTCCATCCAGATAGGGATTCGAACATTGATTCCCATCGCTGAGAGGTTGACATTTAAGCTACTATGTCAAAAGATCCTTGACATCATTAAACTGTAATTTGGTATGACAAAAGAATAAATGGTTAGTCCATGCTTATTCTAAAGCAAAATGCTTTTTAGAAATGTTTGATATCTTTACAATAAAACTTTGAAGATGTTATACTATATATTGTCATAACTCATCCTCCGAAAAGCAGTGTATTGTTTCTTATTTTAAACTGTGCTACAGTTTTTGTGAACAAATAAGATAATCCAATTACATAAAGAGTATACTTTATGGTCTAAAAGATAAAATCTTTAACATTAAACCTTTAAACATTATTTGTTACTTGTTTTCTTCAATTAAATAATTCAAGTCAGTTCATGGTTAGAGGCTATGATATTGCATTTCAGGTCAACAATTGAGTTCTCTGATTTCATACCATTGTACATTTGTTTTGTTGATTTGCAGGTTTGGGTAGCATTTGTTTCTGAATGAACATCCTCTTTACCATGAACTTGCTTAAGCCTTCTATCCCATTTTTACTTTAGACCTTTTATTTTGATCACAAAACCCAACAATACCCTGGATAAGACTCCATTTGCGAGATGCTGACATTTTAGCTAATTCCCACATGCCATCTCAGTTGCAGGATAGATAAGTCACTCCTTGGTATGGTTTTCAAGATATACACAAAAAATATAAGATTTTACACAGAGATTATCATCCTGTCCTTTAGTTCACGCCTGAGGCTAAAGACTACGAATGATCAAATGGCAGAACAATTCTTCAGTGAAACTGTAGAAACCACCCCCCTTACGAAACCCATGTAAAGTTTTTTAATAAACCTATAGGGTGTTTTAGTAGACATTTACCAGTGATATGTTGATGGATGTCTGGAAAACAGAACCTTTGTGGAAAGAAAAATGCTCAACTTTCATACTTTGGATTTTCTTATGACAATTTCTACTAAGGCCTAGGGGCAAAAAACAAAAGTTCTTCTGCTCAATTACTAAGTGGTGCCTTGGTAAATGTATTCAGAAGATGTAGCTGGATGATTGTTTGAAGCTTAGTCTGTATTATCCCTTCAAAAAATCTGTTCATCTGTTCCGAAAACATCCTAAAACAAGCTGAAATGCTTTTTTGGCAAACTCTCAGCTTTACTCTACTGCTGACCTTGATGACTGAGGTATGTTTACTTTACCTGTTTACTATGTTTTAATACTTATACTAATGTATAAATATAAGCACATTGCACTGTTTTATTGTTTTAAAGCCTTTTTTACTGATTCACAGGTACAGCATGCACAAGGAAGTAAGTAAACATTTACTTGAGGGAGCTGTCTCCTTAAATGTTTATAGTCATGCACACTACAAAAATATTCCCTATACATTTTTAAGTAGTAAGTAAAGTACTTACTAATTTTCCTTAAAATTATTATTTTTGGTAAGTTACCATACATTTACTAGATTAATAGAGAGACTATATTAATATAATATCCATCTGTGACTGTTCTCTATGTTTTTTCTAGCTGCTAAATTCTAAACACGATCGATTAACATGTAACATGTAACTAGCACAAAATGCTTGTTTATTAACATTTTTTATTTTTTATTTTACAGACTGTGACATTATTTTAATAACATCGCCCACAGCATACTCCTTAAACATCAAGTGGATTGGTTTTCCAGGATGTACAAACTATTTAATGGAGTTAAGGGCCATCAATCCGGCTAGTGTCGTTCCAATTGTTTTATATCTGACAGCATCAACGACAGAAAAATTTGTGCAAGGATTAAAGCCAGGAAGTGTTTATCAAGTAACACTAAAAGTGTATCAATTTAATTATTTGGTATGCATCAGCTCGAAGATAGCACAGACAGGTACAGGTTGTTAAATTTATATACATATCCTAGTTATTACATACAGTTTATATATATAACTATTTATTATTATAGAACTTATTTATATTTATAATTTATATATAATTGTTTTTATTTTTTGTGTATTGTCTATATGTATGTATAAACAGAACACAACCCACAAAGTTTTGGACATATATAAAATAATCCGTTTTTTGGGTGTACCTTTCAGTCCCAGCAACCTCACAGATAACCTTTTTCAAGGCAATATCAAGCACAGCAATAATATTCCAGTGGTCGAGTGCAATAGGAGCTAATGCTTATGTATTAGTAGTTGAAGGAGCATATCACACTGAATATCACAACATGACCTACACATCTCTTACTGGAGAAATGATCGGACTTCAGCAAGCAAAAATCTACAACTGCTATGTATATTCCTCCAACGATGCTGGTCTGGGGGAAAAAAGCAGTGTGAAGAAAGTTAACACATGTAAGTAATTTAATCGCATGGATCAATGGAGTAAATTTTCAACCATGTTCAACTTTAAAGCACCTCTCCTATCTGAATTAATGTTTCTTGAAGAAATTTTAAACTGTAACTTTTTTCGCTCTTGTTAATCTAGAAAATACAATTAGAATCAACTACATTCAATTCTCAGTACAGCTTGAAAACAATATAATTACTTAAAAATGTTTATATACATGAGTACATGAGTACAGGGAGCAGTGGTAGGTTTATGGGTAAAGAACCAGCCTTTTGACCTGAAGGTCCCAGATTCAAGTCCCGGTCCCACCAAGTCTTTAGGATAAGAAAGGACTAAAGATAAAAATAACAGCTGTTTTTGACATCTTTATGAAACTACTTGCTAGGCAAGTGGTCTAGTTAGGGTCTTTTCAAAGAGTTTACAGATCATTTTATGTTAAAACATTTTCATGTTTGATTCTCAATATGAATGTAAACTATTTTTTAATATGTACAAAAAAAGAACTCAGCGTTTTTTGACAAATTCCAGTTTTAACAATGGAAGATCCCTGGTAAAAGGGAACAACCATTTATAGGTTGCTTCAGGAGAATCAAGTTCCCATGCATCTTAAATCTAAGACCGTCATACGGCAAAACCCAGCATTCTGCAGGCCATAAAAAAGCAAACTAAATCATACATAACAGTGATTACAAATTCTGTTTTTCGTTTCTTTGTTCTTTGTCGTTAAATCATAGTATTAATACAACCTATTATACTGCAGGTGATAAAGAACAGTCACAGAAATGAGGTCCTTATCACTTTTAACCTTACAGTACTTTTTCCAATGTGTTGTTCTACAGTGTTCTCCCCACCAGCTAGTGTCAACGTAACAGCTATAAATGACAGCACAGTTCTTGTTGCCTGGTCCAGTGTCAGTAGTGTAGTGTTCTATCAAGTGATGCTGACGGAAGACAGCCAGTCGGATTTGCCTCCCATTTATTGGAACTCCTCAGTAACTTATATAAGAATACCAAACCTTAAACCATGCTCAAATTACACAATAGGTGTTTCGGCCTTCAACATGTTTCTGCAGCCTGGAGAATCAAACAATGTCCCCTATACAACCACCAGTAAGTAAGAGAAGAATTCCGATTAATACCTGATAAGAACTTGTTTTAATGCATTTATTAAAATATGAATTTAGTCTGAAATACAATCTACTAGTAATCTTTTTTTTTCTCTGCTACAACTCAAAAAAAAAAAAAAGCCATTTCAAAAGTGTCATCCATATCAGGAAACTACAACTGTGAAAGTGGTGCAGCAACTATAAGCTGGGAGCCAGTGCATGGTGCTTATTTTTACCGTGCAGTGGCTTCTGGAAATACTGGAGCAAGTTTTACTTGCACGTCTAGTAATACATCATGTAGGATTTCTACTCTTGAGTGTGGTGACTATTACAATGTAGAAATCACAGCCATAGGAAACTGTGAGAGCACGTCTGACACCAGCTACTCATTTGAGACAGGTGAGAATGCATATGTCTCACATCTTTAACTGTGTAAAAGCACAAACTTCAGCAATTCAAACATGTAAAATACAGCAGAACATTGTTGGTCTTCCATTCCATTTCCGTCTTTGTCATAATTGTTTGTAATCCTGCTTTTTTACAGTCCCCTGTCCACCAGAGGATTTAGAGTTTGTCTATGAGTGTTTCAGCAACAAAATCAAATTCTCATGGAGTCCAACAAACAAGACAGCTTATTACATTGCCACAGCCGTCGATTCTAACGGAGTGGTGAAGGAATGTCACACTATGTTCACCTACTGCTACTTTACTCATGCAGACTGTGGCCATAGCTACAGTTTTACTGTCAGATCTGTGTATTCGGATGGTCAGGGCTGCTTGCCTATGAGCTCCATGCCACTAACCATGAGCACAGGTGAGAAAATATGCCACAATGTACTATAAACTATAAAAACCTCAAGTGAATTCTTGGTACTGATCAACTGTAAGTCCTTACTAAAGCATCCAGTTATTACATTTGTAAATAAGTAAATATCATTTTTTTCTTTTAGCACTGGAAGATGGACATTTACTTAAAATCTAAATGGTTAGCCTGCACAAACATAATGTGTGTATAAATTCTACTTATAAAAACGGTAAATAAAATTTTTTAGGCCTTAATATTTTGTAAAGGTAAAAACAAATCAAACATAAAAATACTGCAATTTTACAAGTAAGAAATAGTATTTTTACTTAGGACAGAAAAAAAACTACACCAATAATTTAATGCAGCAATAGGGATATAAAAAAGAAATAAAAAAGGTTTAGAAATGTACAAATTTGGCCTCGAAATCTGAAAATTTTGG
Organism: Corydoras maculifer; assembly: GCA_019802435.1. Lineage (NCBI taxonomy): Eukaryota > Metazoa > Chordata > Actinopteri > Siluriformes > Callichthyidae > Corydoras > Corydoras maculifer. The sequence goes on from JAFMOD010000781.1 coordinate 1,542,771, forward strand.
TGTCTGTTCCACTGAAACTATAGAAATCAAATAATCCTCCCACAGTCTAAAAAACAAAGATCAAGGTGAATTGAATGCTCCAAATCATGTGTGTGTGTGTCTGTGTGAGTGACTGTGCCCAGAGATAGATGGCACTCTGTCAATCTGACTCATACATCATTTGGTTATGATTTTAGAATTACAAAACTAAAAATGGGGCGGCACCAATCTGGGTGGAATTCCATGTCCTTCCCGTGTCCTCGTGGGTTTCCTCCGGGTTCTCCGGTTTCCTCCCACAGTCCAAAAACATGGATCAAGGTTAATTATACTCTCCAAATTGTGTGAGTGTGTAAGTGTGTGTCTGTGTTAATGAGTGTGCCCAGAGATAGATTTGCACCCTGTCCTGGGTGTATCTGCCCCGCGTCTGAATTGTTCTCCCCTGGATGGGCATGAGAACCCCCCTCCCCCCACTACAAAGAAATAGACTTAAACTCAATTTCTTTACTGTCCTCCATGAAAAACACATTTAAATTGAAGTAAGTAAAGCAAGAAAATATATTTATATAGGAATCTGAACTATACCTCAAAACACTGCCCAAAAATGTTGTCCTTGGTTTGACAATGTAATCCTCATTTTAGCACCATGTCCCCCTACGAACTTTCATTCTACATCATTGGACTGTTACTCTGGAGTTCTGATACACACATGGGATCCTGCCCCCGGAGCATTCAGCTATACAGTTCAGGCACGTGGTAATCAGGATGACATCCTGAACTGTACATCCCAAAATACAAGCTGCGAGATGACAGATGTGAATTGTGGCCAGAGCATTAGTGTTTGGATCACTGCCTCCAATGATAACTGCACAACCGAGCCCATGCTGGTGGACCAGACTGAGACAGGTAAGACAGTCACTGTCTGTGATCCATCAGATTTTTTTATCCATGGTCAATCAGCAGACGCTTTTATATAAAACGAGTTAAATTAATAGTTAGCATCAAAACACAAAGTTTGCCATATAGAACCCCTGGAGCAATGAAGGTTAAGGGCCTTGCTCAAGTAACATAACATCAGTAAATCTGGAATTTAAACTCACAACCACTGGATTGATAGCCCAACACCCTAACCACCGAGCTATCAAACCTATTTTGTATTAGCTTCGTAAAAACTATGATTTCGAATCAAAGTTCAAAAGTTCAACCTTTATAAAAGGTCATTAAAATAAATGTACATTTATTTACTGAGATTAAGAATAGCTTCTAATGGATTGATGTGTGATTTAATGTAATGTATTTTTATTGTGTACATAATCCAAATTAATATGACAATATAGTATTAGATTAGATTAGATTCAACTTTGTCATTGCGCATAATACAGGTACAGAGCCAATGAAATGTAGTTTCAGTATATAATATTATTTACATAAATGCAGTGAATACTAAAAGTACATAGTAAATTGAGTAAATTAATAAAAGTATATAGTCTATAAATAAATAGTAATATTTGCAGCTGTAAAATTAATGACGACTATTTCTGTGATGAAACATTAAAATTTCAGTGTACTGTTAAACTGGTGTTCTGTAAATCATAATAAATTAAATTACTTTAAATGTAAATGTCAGACTATGACCTGTAAAACTCTCTCTTTTCAGTTCCATGTGCTCCTCAGTACGTCACAGTGGTAAACACCTGCAACCCTTTCTCTGTCACCCTCAGCTGGCTGGCAAGTAATGACGCAATATTTTACATGGCCAACGCTGTTGACTCCAGTGGTCTGGTCTACTACTGTAGCACAATGGACACTCAGTGTGAGATTCAGGGCCTGCAATGTGGACAAACCTATGAGGCTTTTGTCATGTCAAGTAACTTTTTCTGTAATAGTACAGAAAGCCAACATGTCACTGCATATACTGGTATGTTTTTATTTAATTGGACTCGAAAGCATTAAAGCTTGTTTTGTTTAGGATATTAGTGTAACATCAACCATAAAAATGTTTTTATATTGTGTAAAAATAGTTTTAATTTTTTAATTTTTTTAACTGACCATGACAATTTTTTTCTTTATCCTTATTTCTTTCTATTCTTCTACGTTGGCCTGTACTGTAGCACCTTGTGCCCCTGTGAATGTAGAAGTGGTGAAGGACTGCCAGGGAAAAACAGTTACTGTGTTATGGAAGGGATGGCAGGCTGAAAGAGTGTATTTTGCTCTGTTAGAAGATAATGAAGGAAACTCTATAAACTGCACCACCACCGGAAACAGCTGCAACTTCTACAGCCTGCCTTGTGGAATGACGTACAACATCACCGTCACACATAATGACACATACTGCAGCAGTCTGCCCTCGAAAACTCAAATGGAATCAAGTAATTTTAAAAAGCCTTTTCTCACATAACATATGCAAATACACTTCTGGGCATAAAATATAGGTACCCTCTTTTATATTTTAATATCTTTTTTGACCAGTAGTGTACAAGATTGAAAGTAAAACCAGATTAACTTACACTAAGCATGTACTATAACTATATCTTTATAGTTATTTGTATTTATATATTAATCAAGGTAATACTTTTTCCCCACATGGGAGTAGTCTTTAAAGATTTTTCTTCCTCTCCCAAATTGCTTTGTAGTTCCCTGTGCTCCTGAGCAAGTCATTGCTGACGTTAACTGTGTATCAGGCGTAATGAGCGTTGGATGGAATAGCTCAGTCCTGAAGGCAAATTTTACAGCAGTGGTGGAATCTGAATTAGGAGAGGCAGCATCCTGTACTTCATCTGAGCTTTTTTGCAGTGTGGAAGGTATCGAATGTGGCAAGACTTATTCAGTGGTGGTAATAACCACAAGTGGGACCTGCCAATCTGACTTAAGCAAGCAGATCTTTGTGGGCCAAGGTAAAGACACACACACACACACACACACACACACACACACACACACACACACGCAAACAAACCAGTGGATATAAAAACCAATATGCCCTGTTATCTTAATTGTTAGTAGTTAATAATGCAAAAATCTCCCTAGAAGTTCTATAACCAGCCAGAAATCTAGACATAAATAAAAAACTTTATGAGTGCAAACAGTGACAGAATTAAACTCTCTTTCTAATAACTTGGGACAGATGGTTAATATTGCACATGTGACAGCGCTATTTAGAACAACTAAGAACAGTTTTCATCTTTGTGTTGCGAGTTACTTTGTCATAGAAATATATGGTGTTGTTTATGCAATCTGATGTAATAGTGACATAATGAGTGTGTTGTGTTGACAGCTTATTGCAAAGCCCAAAACATATCAACCAGTGTCAACTGCAGCACCAATATAGCTACTGTGACATGGCAAAGCAGCCAAGGTGGTGTGCTTTACCTGGTAATAGCCAATGGCAACAATGGTGAGTCAGCAAACTGTACAACTACCAGCACTTCATGTGACCTTTCATCCCTGGCATGTGGAATAACATATATGGTAACTGTGAATATAAAGAGCAGGAACTGTACCAGTGTCTACAGTACACCTGTTCAGTTACAGACAGGTAAGATCATGCTACATAAGCCTTGATTGAGCAGTGAATTATATATGTATTAAAAAATGTTCAAAGTAATAAAATAAGTAATATTAGTGATAACATTATTATTATTTACATTTACAGTATTCATCTGTTTGGATATACCTTCTTCTTGCTCCATTCTCTATTTTCTTTACTTACCATATAGATGGACTTTGTACATTTACAATTACATAGAGTAATCCTGTTTTCATTTAGTTGTAGTTGGTTCTTTCCTGTTGGTTCTCTGTTCTCTATTGGCCAGGAGCATAACAGAACAGGTATGATTTGGGTGGTGTATTGTTTATTGTAAATTCTGCAGTGACACTGATGAGGTGTGGGGGTTTTAGTGCAGCAGTAGTTTTATTTCTCCACCTTACTGATACTGATGGGATAAGAATAATGCACCAACCAAATAATACCTGCTCTGTGATAATACAATTGGGGTCCTGACCATTAGAGAACAGAGTAAAGGGGACGTACACAGTATGTACTATAGTCCTCAAACAGATGACTACAGTCTGGAATTGTAGAAGTACAAAGTCCATCTTTACTGTAAGTGGAACTGATAACATTGATAATAAGTGGACCTAAAAGGAGATGTGCACAAACTTTTGATTGGTACTGTAAATCCTAAACTTTCAGTATGTAATTTTTTTCCTTTTACTGTGTTTTCTCTGCAGCACCCTGCCAACCAGTAAATTTGTCGGTTGACCTGAACTGTGGGAACACTAATGCTTTGTTATCATGGGCTGCACAAAACAGAGCTCTGAATTATATTGGCTCTGCACAGACAACTGACAGCCCAGCACTTTACTGCATCACTGCAAATACATCCTGCGTTCTGGAGGGCCTGAACTGCAGTGCTGTGTATAACTTTACTGTACAAGCCTCAAATGAATTGTGTAACAGCTCCAACAGTAACACATTAACAGAAGGAAAAGGTAGAACCCATACATTTGTAAATTGAAGTGAGATTTTTTAAATTGTTGATTTGTCACATACAACATGGTAAGCTTCACAGCTGCTATCTTTAAATATCCATTAAAAGTCCTTATTGTTAAAATTGATAAACAGACAAATGGACCAGCAGTAAACGCTAAGCTTTATTGAGTCAGTATGTAACAAAAGAAAACAAAAAAAGTAAAAAAAATTTTTACACCTTTTATCTTATGTTTCCCAACACTAATAAAAATACCCTGTCAGTATATACAGTATTTCACAAAGAAAAAAAAAACTCTCCAATGGCTCTCCAAAACAAGTTCCTAGTCACATGCTTAAAGACAGTACACTTTTTTCAGTTGTTTCCATTAGGGTTCACCACAGTGTAAAGATTAGCATATTAGATTTGGTATTGTGGGTGGCATGGTGGAGTAGTAGTTAGCATGTTTTCTTCTGTGCTGGGGATCCAGCTCAATCCCAATCATTCAATCCCAAACTCGGTCGAGTTTCCATGTTCTTCCCGTGCCCGTAAGGGTTTCTACCAGGTTTTCCTCCCACAGTCCAAAAACATGGATTCAACATAGATAATAAATAATAATAAATTGTTATCACAATTTATTATCTCCATTATTTAATTATCAGCATGTTTTAAGAAAGTGGGCAGATACTAGAGACTTCATGAGGGCATAGGTAGGACATGCAGACTCCACACAAAAAGGACCTGTTTTCACCCCACCCAGGAAATGGTCCTTGGACGTTCTTGTTGTAAACACACTTCACAGAGCCAGCACACCACCCTAGTGTTTGTTTATTATTTTGTCCAGTACTACTGTCAGTGTAAATAAAATTAAAGACATAATCTCTGTACAAACTTTTGTTTAAACATTGCATGAGGTAAAATTACTTTCTATTTAATGAATATACATTGGTTTAAAATGAATGGATAAGTTCTAAATGCTCCACAGATTTTTAAACTAATACTCAATCTGTCATTTATACTCATCTTAGATCATCTATGACCAAATGTTTAACACTATATTTTCTCTGTTTTTGTTTCATTATTTATTTTTTAAGTACCATGTCCTCCAGTTGGATTACATGTGATCCAAAGTGTAGTGGAGAACCATAATCAGCTGCTCAAAGTAAATTGGTCTGCAGTGGAGTGTCCCAATTCACTCTACCTTTTGGAAGTTTTAGAAAGTGTTGAAACACTTTTCCAAATGTTCTCCTACTGGACAGAACGGACATATTTTGAAAAGCCTGTTCCATGTAGTTCCGCATACAATGCCAGTGTGAGAGCTCAGAACTCTGGCAGAATCAGTGCGCCCTCCGCTATCGTCACAGGGATTACAGGTTTGGACTAAACAACTTACATGAAAATGCCCTTTTCATTAATTTATTAATTCATTTATAAAGGGGTCACTTATGTGAAAATGTAATGTATATTTTAAAACAATAATCATAAAATATAGAATCAAAATGTAAATCATTTAAGGCTACAGCATAAATTACATGCAAAGGACAAAAACGATATATTTTTTGTGAAAATATGCTCACTGTGTTTTCAGTTCCACTGATCATATACATAGTGTTGGCTGTTATATGTAGCACCTTGTTCCTGGGGAACGCTGTCTCGTTCCACATATATTGCACTGTGCTTTATATTGTGGAATGACAAATAAAAAATACTTGAACACTTGAGATGGAATTTGAAGTTCTACGATTACAGAATGTAGTCCATGTTTCTCTACATACTTTGTCAGTTTGTTTTAGTATGTCCTATCAAGACCTGCACAGAGAAGGTATTTTGGTTGGTGGACATACTCAGTATTACAGTGATACTGACTGGTTGGTGTGTGTTGTGCTGGTCCGAGTGGATCAGACACAGCAGTGCTGCTAGACAGAAAACAGTACACCAGTCAGAACATACAGGTGTCTGATCCACAAAGTATGCAAAGAAACAAATAGACTACAGAATGGAATTGAAATGCCCATGCAGGGGAAAACGTTTTGGACGCTGGGCAGATACACCCAGGAGAGGGCACCAACCTATTGCTGGGGCACCCACTTACTCACACAAACACACTGTATGTGGGGCAATTTGTAGAATTTAATTGACGTTGATCCATGTTTTTTTAGGCTGTGGGAGGAAACCGGAAAACCCAGAGGAAACCCACATGGACACGGGAAAACTCCACCCAGATTATTATTCAAACCAGGAATTCCTAGTGCTGAGAGGCGAATGTGTTAACAACTAAGCCACCATGCCGCCCTCAAATAATTAACTAATTAGTGGTAATACATTTAATTTTGTTTTCTATGGATAAATTGCCCATTTTCTACAAATTTTTATACTTCACAAGCGGAATTAATTTAGGATAAAGTAATTTAACACTATATAGGCATGTTTTTTTTTTAAGATTAAAAAAAAATATTTTGCTTGTTTTTCCTATAGCACCGTGCCCTCCTCAGTCTGTAACATTCAGTGGCACTTTCTCGTCGGCATTGGTGTCATGGGATGCTTCCCCATATGCTTTTATGTACCATGTTTACAAAGTCATTAACTTTGGCAGAACAGAGGTATGCTACACAAGTCAGCTGTCCTGTACCGTCACCAATATCAGCAGTGATCTTCTCATTGTCACTGCTAGTAATAACGCTGGTGAGAGTCAAGCCACAAAAGGTAAGTCAAGAGAGACAGATTTAATAACTCAAACATTTTTGGATTTAAATAATAAATATTCTTGAATGTTTACAGTAACACTGACACACGTATTAGCAGATATAGTTTTTTTGGGTATATAGTGAAACATTCATTCATTCATTATCTTCCGCTTTATCCTCTATTAGGGTCGCAGTGGGGTTTCCCATGCCCATCCAGGGGAGAAAGTTTCGGGCACTGGGCAGATACACCCAGGACAGGTTGCAATTTGAAGAACTCAATTGACTTGATCCATGTTTTTGGATTATGGGAGGAAACCGGAGAACCCGGAGGAAACCCACGCAGACATGGGGAGAATATGGAAAATCCACCAAGATGGGGATTCGAATCGGGAATCCCTAGCGCTGAGAGGCGAACGTGCTAACTACTAAGCCACCGTGCCACCCTATAGTAAAACATGTAGACTGAAAATAAGATAAAGATAAGATAATCCTTTATCCTTTGGTCTCACAGTGGGGAAATCCACACATTTTTTTCAAATTATGAGTTAGCTAGCTATTTCTTGCATAGCTTAGGGTATATGTTTTTACAATAAAAGCACAAATAAAGTGACCAAACACAATAAATCTAAAGGCATTGATAAAAATCACATAACACAATCTTTGAGTCAATAAAACTAAAGTTAGGATTGTTTACTATAACCCCATTTTACCCTTCATGTAAATGTAAAAGGAACACTATTCATTCATTATCTTCCGCTTTATCCTATATTAGGGTCGTGGGGGGTTCCCCATGCCCATCCAGAACGTTTCGGGCGCTCGGCAGACAGGGCGCCAATCTATCACTGGGCACACACTCACGCACACAAATCCATTCTACATGGGGCAATTTGAAGAACTCAATTGACTTGATCCATGTTTTTGGACTGTGGGAGGAAACCGAAGAACCCGGAGGAAACCCACGCAGACACGGGGAGAACATGGAAACTCCACCCAGATGGGGATTTGAACCGGGAATCCCTAGTGCTGAGAGGCAAATGTGCTAACCACTAAGCCACCGTGCCGCCAGGAACACTATTAGTACACAAAATATTTGTGGGAAGAAAAACAGTGTTTGATGTGTTTATCACTGTCATTATTATAATCTTTGGCCCTTTGATCTCTTACAGTACTAGCAGTTCGCCGGAAAAGGGATTTAAAACAGACACACATGGGTATGATTTTTTGTCGCCATTATGCATACAGCCATAATAGACCGAAAAGACTTCAAAGAGGCGATAAATGAGTTTTGTGATATTCCATAATGTCCATGTTTGTATATGAATATGTACAGAGACCCCTTCGACCCCATCATGGACTCACTACTGTTCTCACTACTGGTTTATGGTAGGAGGTTCTCTGGTATTCGATGCAGGATTCCAGGTTCAAAACCGCTTCTTTCCAGAAAAATTACCAATAATAGATTAAAGTTTAGCAGGTTCTCTTAACTAATGGAGAACATGAAAACATCACCCAGATTGGGATTCGAACCTGGATCCTATTCACTGAGAGGTGAACGTGCTAACCACTAAACCAGCATGCTGCCCCACTCTTGATTTAACAAGCCTAATTGACCACAAAGCTGCTCAAACATCTTACTAATAACCAGACAAAGTGCAATTTGAGTTGGTTTGAATATACATTATGCAGTTTGATGTCTGATGATATGCAATCAGCTATTTAATAAATAATAATGTCCCCCATTTGTGCTATATTATTAATATTAATAGAGTTGCATCCACAGAGAAGCTGACCAGCCTGCAGTTGAGCCTCACCAGGGTGACCACTGACTCTTTGTGGCTGGATTGGAGTCCCATGGAAGGAATACAGTTCTACACTCTTTCGATTCAGGAGCAGTCACACTTACATTCACCTGAACCCATTGTAATGAAGGTGTACGGCAAAGCTGCAGTTGTTTCGGCCCTCATGCCAGCGACGACATACTGTATCACTCTCTCCACCTCCAACTCCACTAGTGGCCAAATCAGCAGTGGGCCAGAAAGTCTGTGTGTTCAAACCAATGCTCTGAGTGAAGCTGGGGAGGGTGGCAAATAAAAGCAATATGGAACTTGCCATACTGAGCAGCCAGGTACAAACCCTCACTTGACTTATCCAACTAACATGGTTGCCTAACTTAATCACATATTGTGGCATGCGGTGGAACTTATTTTCAATACATACAACTTTTGTAAGTCGCTTTGGATAAAAGCGTCTGCTAAATGACTAAATGTAATGTAAATGTACAACTTTGAGTGTAGGTCACTACACAAAATAGATAAAGCAGTTTTCCACTTATTGTTGTCAGAGCATGAAGCAATATAATGGCCACTAAGGCCACTACATTTATCAAATTTTACCCCTTTGAGATTTTAGTGGTCATGTAAAAGCACTTGTTTAATCTATAATGATATGTAATGTTGTTTTTGACTATTTTTTTTATTCCTCAGCCAGAAGCCAAGGTCAGTTAGGCCTTAACAGGGAAGTGTAAAAAGGAAACAGTCACCGGATCAAACAATACATGATTAAAGCTTCCGAATATGTTACAATAAATACATTTAAATGAAATGACAAATTATGTAAACACAAACTTTTAGCTTATAACCTACATCAAATGACATCATCTATTCCACTCTGTAATATATCAATCTGTTAAGCAAGCACATAAATATCTTAATTATAACATTTTACTCATAATGACAAAATAGTCAAACACAATCTGTAGTTCCTATGTTTCATTAGCTGGTTTTACACTGTTTTTACAAGAAAATTAACAAAAAGAGCAACACTAGCAAATTCTCTGGTAAAATCATAAAGTTTTTCACACACCTACCTTTATATCTGAATAGATGAATTCAAGATGGCTGCGATGCAATCTTGTCAGCCCAACAGATTTCCTCCATCCAGCTCAGGTCTTAAATTGAAGCAATCTGCCAAAGCATTTTTACTTTAGATGATTGTCGGTCTTATTTTCTGTATATCACTAAAAAATGTAGCACCTACGAATTACAACTTTATTACACACCTTTTATTTTGATGTATAAAAAAATCTTATATATTTAAACTGATGTGCCAAAGATTTAGTTCTACAACGTGGACTGTTAATAGAACAGCATTTGCATTTTGTCCTTAATTGGTTTCACATTTTATACTAACACAAAATTAATTAACTTTTATTAATTGTAATTAGTTAATTACAAGCAAAAGATTCTTAAATGTTCTGACTTTTAACCCATTCTTAATGTTTTAAATTTAAAACAAAAAGCTAAATCAGTCAAAGCATTCATAATATATGTATTTTATTCTAATAAAGCAAAGTTCAAATATAATACATTAATCACCGATAATTTATGTTACCTGATTTTGTACTCAGTAGGTGCAGTTTGCACACTTGCTAAAATAAAGCTATGGGAAAAGATTGTAGATTGTGAGTCACCTGCATGAGAAAACCTACAAACAGTTGCTGTAAACAAACTACTGAGAACAAATTGTTCAGTAGATGTCATTCCTGTTACATTAAACTTGTTACAGAACACCTGCAGCCGCTGATATTAACAGTAGATATATTTTATTGAAGGAAAATTCAGGAAAGATCACAAAAAGGGTAGTTTTTGTGATGTTATTTACTTATTCAGTCTTAAAAGTTTACAACTGAATTTTGCTATTTTTATTAACAATTTGAAAAACATTTCCCTATGTGGGTGGCACAGTGTTTAGGATGTCCACCTCACAGCACTGGGTATCCAGGTTCAAATTCCAATCTGGGTGTTTTCCATGTGGGTTTCCTCTAATAGCTCAAAAACCTAAATTGAAGCTAAATCAGCCGCTCTAAATTATATAGTAATAAAGTGTGTGTCTGTGTGCCCAACAATGGGATTAGCATTCGGTCCTGGGTGTACATGTGCAGTGCCTGAAACACTCTCCCTGAGATGGGCATGGGGGCAACCCCCTACCCCAGTAGGGGTTGTTTGTGTTAAGTGGACGATAAAGAGATCTCAGTCACATCCTGTAAAAGACTGTGTTGTGTGAATGTCACTGAAAAGGCTAAGAACTGTTTAATTAAAACTTGGAACTTTTTTTTATACAAGATTTTTATTAAGAAACAAGATGCAACAGAGAAATGGCCCAAATGTGGTTGAGTTCCAGCAAAGTCCAGTTCACTCAACACAAGCTCCTCTGCACAATTTAAATGCTTCCCAGAACTATATACAAAAACTTTTTGAAAGCTTTTAACAGAAAAAAAAACATTTAAAAGCATTTGTTTTATTACATTTCTTCCATAATGGCTTAAAGGGCAGGTAGAGCACGGAGGTTTGTTGGGTGGTGGGGGGGCAAAGATGGACAACATCGTGCATGTTTATTTACTTCTCCTGCTTGATATGGTCCTTACTGCGGCTGCGCTCACGCTTCCTGCTCTTCTCCTCGGTTGTATCTTGTCGACTCCTGGATCGCGATCGGGAGTGTTTTCTGCTCGATCGCTCACTTTTGTGCCTCTTCTCTCTGCTCCTGCTTCGGCTCGAGCGTTTGCTCCTGTGCTCCTCCCTGTGCCTCCTTTCCTCTCGGTCCTCTTTGTGTCGCCGTTCTTCTTTCTTGTCTTTTGAGCGCTCCCTGTCTCTGTCTCCGCCGCTCGACCGGTCTTTGTGCTCTCGCTCCTTTCGGCGGACGCGGTCTCTATCGCTCTCTCCGTCTCGCTCTCTCTCCCTCTCCTTTCGTTCATTTCTTCGTTCGCGGCTCCTGCGCCGTTCTGTAGCTCGGTCTGGGCTCCTGGAATGTCGCCGTTCCCGTTCTCTTTCCCTGTCTCGGTCCCTATCTGCAGGCCTGTCTCTCTCCCCCCTGTCTCTGTCCCGTTCCCTGTCCCTCTCTCTGTCTTTGCGCTGACGGTCTCGCTCTCTCTCGAGCTCCCGATCAAAGCTGGCCCCTCTACGTTCTCGGGGTCGACTGTGGCTGCGTGAGCGGTTGGGAGATCTTCGAGGGGTTGGCGTCCTTCTGGGGGATCTGTAAGAGGGGGGGAAAGAACTAAAGTAAAGCTCTAGAACCAAGAAACTTAACACAAACACCACAACTAAGGACATTTTAAATGATAAAAAAACCACCATGATTTATAACCCGCAATTTTCAATTTTCCATTTTATGGTTTTGAAATATGACTTGGTGAGTGAAAAACCTCCAGACCATCTATTGCATAGCTCATACAAAAACATAACATTTTTAATAACCAATTCAGTCTTTGGACTGCTGGATGAAATCCACACAGCCATGTGAAAAGCACTGAGCTACACCCAAATTAATTTTCCATTTTATGGTTTTGAAATGTTTAACACAATGAAACCCTGCATTATTCCAATACCAACCTTCTATTACAATGACATCCAATTGAAAGCAAGCTAAATGTCTAGCCAGCTCACTCGTTACTCAATAACCCTGCATGTGATGTCATGAAGCTGAAGCAGTACCCTATAACTGATCTTGACCTATTAGCCACCACCAATAAAACAGCCCTCGCACAGCAATAGCTTTAAAAAAACTGTATGTCACCAATTAAACTGGAGCAAGATGTTATATTTGGTTACAGTAAGTATTAAATCTCTCAATGCTTTCAACTTACTTGGGTCTGTTACTCTTTAAAACATTTCTAGGAGTAATGTGAGACACAAATGTACTGTTGTGCCTCAGTTAGGATTATCATAATGAAGCAGACACTACTCAGTTGTACAGGTGAACCGATAATTGAGCAGAGCTAGACTGAAGTTGACTGATGTACCGTGCACAGTGATAATCTTCTTCCTCAGCTTCCTCTTTGACCTCTTTCTGTGGGGGCACCCGAGGTCGGCTTTTCATCTGCTGGTCAATAGCCTTTTGCACGGGTACTGGGATGCGTGGAAAGAGTGTGGAGAACCACTCAAGCTTAGTGAGAAAGGAACGGAGCATCTCTCCAACTGTCATCATACAGCCACCGCCCGCCTTCACATCCAGCTCCTGGTCAAAACACACACAGGGTCATTAATCACATGCACTAACAGGCTGCTTATAGCAAAGGGCTCTAAACACTTGAGGGCTTCCATTTATTAAATCATATTTGATCAAAACTGTCCTGCAGAGCTGATGGATTAGAACTGGAAAAACACTGGTTTGCAACACTGGTTTAGTAGATTCTGTGACCAAAGACCGAAACTTCACCTCTGTTTTCATTAAGCTTAATATTCAAAGAAACTTAATGTACAGGATGGACATGCAGTAGCAAGAAGAAATTAACTATTACCGAGGACTAATTCTCTCCACCCAGAGGATGTGCACTGTAGACCCGTGTGCATGTTGGACAGACAGAAACTAACTAATCTTGAATATTATGGATAACATTGCTAAATGTGGGTTGTCAGTATAGGGCTGGTCTGCATGCTTACACACACTCACAGGCCTTCTCATACATTTATTGTCCATCAGTCTCACTTACCACACAAAACATACAACAGTTACAGACTGTAGTCCCCTCTTCTAGTGTCAATTAGGCCACCAAGTAAATAAACATTTTTTTGGGTGGTGAATAATTCTCAGAACTGCAGTGATACTGATGGGATGGTTTGTAAGTGTTGCACTGGTACAAGTGCATCAGAAACGGCAATGCTGCTGGAGGTTTTTTATCCCTTACTGTACCTTACAGCACCACCTCCAAAAAAATCTGTGAAAGAAGCTTATTGCAGCGATGTTTGATATTTGTCTTCTAATTCTGCATCAGTGCTTACAGATCAGTTTGGCTGGTTGCTTACTTAGATGGTGTGGTAGCTCAGCAATCTGAAGGTTGTGGCTTCAAATTCCAGGTCCACTTACATTACCAATGTGGATCCTTGAGTAAGGTCCTTAACTCTCTAGGAGTGCTGTATCAAACCTCTGTTCTGATTCCAATCAAGTTGGGATACTTGTAAGTCGCAAATGTAAAGTAGTAGCACCATGATTAACATATACCCATGCAACACATACTAACACACCAGCAGGTCAATGTCACAACAATGAGAATAATGCCCCAAAGAGACTAGAAATGTATGTAAAGATACAGACTACAGTATGAACTTGTACAACTAAAAATTATAGTAAGTTGAACTGAATGAATAAATGTAGAAACAAAGATGTGTAGGCACATGACTGTTAAGTGTGCACAGGTTCTTTAATTCTTTATTAGGAAATTGAAATTATATTTTTTCATTTATTATACAGTGGCACTTTAAAGTTTGTGACCATTTGGAATTTTCCACATGATTGGACATTTGATCCAAATCATCACTATTTTCAAGCAAGTTCTTATACTAGCTAGAGTGAATATCAAACAAAAATGATGGAAATATAAAGACTTGGTTATTGATTGAGGTAAACAACAAAATTGTTGCAGATAATACAAAAGTGAAAATAGTGGGATAATTAATAACTTTCTTAAAGACTACATTTATTTTGCCTCAGTTGTTTATTTGGTTTCCCTTACTTTCCTTGACTGCAAGAACCTGTTTGAAAATATGAGGATGTTTAGGTCAAATTTATGAGTTTACAAACTTTCAAAGACCACTACAGGCTGCTTAATAATAAACTTGTTCCAACAAGTTGAAATTTTTACACACACTTTTACATGCAACTCATAACTGCTATGTGTTCTGTTAACAAACACTATAGAAATGGCCACTAGCTTATTCATAAGAACACATTGTGGTACAGGCTGCAGGTATTTGCATTAAGTTTCCTTATTGTTCTGTTAATAACTGATTTAAGTGTTAAATGCTACAGGGCTGCTATATTGTCTGTTTTTAAAAAACGTAACAGGAAAGGAGGTCTGTTTGCACTCACGCACGCAGACCTGCAGTGCTGAGAGATACTATTCCCATTCAACTGCTGCATTAGGCCATCTGAGAAAGAAAACAGTGCAATTAGCCACATAGTACCTCCACTCACACTTGCACATGAACAAAGCTGTACAAAGGTACCTCCAAGTTCAAGGTTCAGTCAAGGTTCTTGTGCATTCATCATGGAAAACAATCCAAGGCTCCTCAAGACTTTGTTTATCTGCATTTGTAAAACTTGTCTTTTGGTTTAAATAAACTGTATTGTAAATAAGGGGAAACAAAACATCTATGGAAATTTTAAGTGCCTGTATTTATAAAATCCTTAGGTTTTTTTAACTGCTTTTAGTTACTTCAGTTAGGCACATTCACTTAACCGTCACCAAGTGTATTTTATATGTAATAAATGTGAAATTTGCGTTACTTAATAATTACCAAGATAAATTACTTTAATTGCCACATATTAACTCCCCTTGTAAAATGTACTGTACATTACACATATACAGCTCATAAAACAAAGCATTTTTATTATCCACAAGCCATGTTCGCATTGTTGACTGTACGTTTCAAATGCATCCACATTGCTTCAGCTTGTAATAATTAATATTAAAACCATTTCTTTTGTTAAGCAGGGGGTTTGCTCTGCATAGCATATTAGTATGAAGCATATGGGTCCTTGCTTTTGTGGCAAACAGTCATCAACTACAGATTAAAAAAAAAAAAAAAAGAAATCAAGCAAAATGAAGGCAAAGGTGAAAGGTCAGCATTTAGTATCACAATTTTAAATCGAATCCACCTCCTTTCCATTCACATAGTTGGCTCGATTTCCAATCATCTGTATCTCCACAAAATGACTAACTAAATAAACATTATGTTACATTTCAATAGAAAACACAAACTGATGACACCAAAATAATAAAGGATTTAAGCATTCAGATAAACTAAAATTAAATTAAATGTGGATCTAAACTCTGCCATCAGTTTATAATTGTACTGCAGTAAATCAGTTTTGTCGCTAAGCCCCAACAACGATGCTAAAAACAGCCCATTTTTCTGTACATTAATTGTGAAAGGGGGGGGGGGGGGGGGGGGGGGGGGGGGGGGGGGGGGGGGGGGGGGGGGGGGGGGGGGGGGGGGGGGGGGGGGGGGGGGGGGGGGGGGGGGGGGGGGGGGAAAAAAAAAAAAAAAAAAAAAAAAAAAAAGAATAATTCATTCTTCCAAATAAACATAAAAAAAAGACCGAAGGCTTACCGTATGTACATGAAACCAAGAGCTCTGATGTACGGAGAGTCTGTGTGAGTAATTAGACCCATCACCTGCTTGCGGGTCAGTTTTAGAGTAAACAGCTTATACAGCAGGCAAAACGCTGTGGAGACGATACCACCGGTGCCCACACCTCTCACCTGCAAAAAATAAAAATAAATAGGGGTGGGGGCAGGACAATGAATGACACAAAAAATAAATGCATCAAATATTAAATATGATCTGAAACCATAAAAAAAATCTAATAAAGCTACAAAGTTACAATTGCAAATAAATACCAGTTTTCTCCTCATTAAATGTGTAAAGGAGATTTTGAAGCACGTACTTC
Organism: Corydoras maculifer; assembly: GCA_019802435.1. Lineage (NCBI taxonomy): Eukaryota > Metazoa > Chordata > Actinopteri > Siluriformes > Callichthyidae > Corydoras > Corydoras maculifer. Next base: position 1,559,344 of record JAFMOD010000781.1, read on the forward strand.
TACTTACCCCTCCGCACATTCCTGTCTGCCCTGCTGTCTTTCTGCTGCCTTTTTCCCATGGTTCCACATGAGTTACCTAAAAAGAAAGTATATTGCTTAAAAAACTTAATACAACAGATAAAATACAGGAAGACACCAAAAAACACCATTAATTAATATCAGTCATATAATTCTTCATTAAGCAGTTAGCTTTATAAAAAAGCAACTACTAGCAAAAAGGATTAGCTTTCTTTAACCGCATGCAAAAAAGAAACAGTTTATAATACCTAATAAACAATACTGATAGTAGGGTTCTTTTTGAATAATACAAGTCATCATTAGGAAAAGCTGCTAATAAGCATTAGTTTCTGAACTGCCTAATAAAACTAAGTATTTCTTTTAAAAAACTTTGTTTTTTCTCGATTTTGTTTTGTATCTTGTCAAGAAAAAGTATATTAACCTCTGGTGTTTTTTGCCCATACAAAGATACCTACACTGTTTCAAAATAATGCTCACAGTCCAAGTGTGGTAAATGGACATTTTACTTGGTCACTCAGAATTTAGTACCTTTCATTAATTAAGTACCTTTATAGAATTAAATAATTCAAAATATTTAATAATGCATACCAATATTTTAAGCACATAACTTCAATACATATAAACACACATATACTCAAATCTAATTATATGGTGGTTTGAACCCCAGGGTCTAAAGATTCATTGCATTTAAGTCCTTGAGTAGGGTCTTTATACACCAATTGTCTAACATGGCATTTCTGTAAGTGGGTTTAGAATAAAGAATTTGCTAAATACTGTGAATATAAATGTGTTTACACAAAGGTGCAAGTAACCCATCGGTGTCTAAAGTCTATTTATTATTGTATTTAAGACGAGTAAGTGTGAGGCACGTTATTAACAGATTTGATCTAACTTAGTAACAATGAGAATAAGTAATCTGCTTGATCGATTACATTTTCATTTAGCCGACGCTTTTATCCAAAGCGACTTCCAAATGAGAGAACATTCAGCAGTCCAACAAGCACTTTAAAAAACAATTCAGAAATAATATTTACTATTACAACTAAATCCATCCATCCATTATCTTCCGGTTTATCCTATATTGGGGTTGGGGGGGGGGGTCCCATGCCCATCCAGGGGAGAACGTTTCGGGCGCTGGGCAGATACACCAAGGACAGGGCGCCAATCTATCGCTGGGCACACACTTACACAGACACACTCTATATGGGGCAATTTGGAGAACTCAATTGACTTGTTCCATGTTTTTGGACTGTGGGAGGAAACCCCCCGCGGACACGGGGAGAACATGGAAACTCCACCCAGATGAGGATTCGAACCGGCAATCCCTAGCGCTGAGAGGCGAACATGCTAATAACTAAGCCACCGCGTAACAAATTCCATCCCACGTAAAACAATTTAACCACGTGAATAATCGTTGGTTAAAAAAAACAACGATTTAAATAGCAACTTGTGTTTGACTTCATTAAACAAACATTACACTTTAAAGAAAGCAATTGTGGTAGTTTCACCAACACAACAGACTCATGCTTAAACTAACTAATTTAGCTCGACTTATTTAAGCCGCGAAACATCAACTTAGCTTTACCTCAAGCCGTCGTGTTCCAAACAAGTACAGATAGTATTATTTAGAACACCCACTACTAGCTTAACACGATGCATGGAATCAGGTAAAGATCAAGTCGAACAGAAAGTGGAAGCTGACTGCGCTGTAACTCTGTAACGCTCAGGCTCGGCGTTAGCGCCAGCGGCTACCTTAAAGTAGATTTCGTCCACGACCTCGTGGTAGGTCTTCAGTTCATACAGCTGAACTTTAAAATACGGAGAGGCCAGAACGTTGGTGAGGATCATGGGGTTCAGGTTCATGGTCTTCTCGTTGCCCCACAGCGGGAGAACGTTGCCGTGTTTGGAGGTTTTGGTGACGGCCTGCAGCTGCTGCTGAAGCGCGTTCCCCGCCATCGCTGCCGAGCGTTTCACTTCACAAACTAAAAACTACACTTACTACAGCGCCATAAAACAAGGTTTAAACGAGACACACGTAAAACAAAAAAAACAATTTAAGAATCAATCGACACAACGAAGTCGCTCTGTTCCTCAGTATCGGATATTTAAACAGCGAGCGCCGCTCTCACTAACACCGCACAACGCCAACCAACAAGATGGCTAATGGCTACCGGGCACAGAGCGGAAACGGAAATGCCGTTTGAATTACCTTCAAAATAAACTCGCTTAAGGTTTAGTTTGAAAATCTAAACTCGGTTGTTGCATTATAACATTTCTAGGGTGACCAGATGTCCCGCAATTTCGTTACTTCTCACGCGTCCCGCAAATTGAGACGTTGTCCCGCATTATTCTTAAAAGTCAAACTGCAGTTACGAAACCGTGTTTTATAATCTGCCATTGGACGGCTGTGTTGTCTGTTATCGGGGGAGAGGCGGGCTGTTTGAATGTCAACCAATCGGGAACGCAGACGCATGTCCGTTATGTTTAATTGTACACAGTCGGGTGTTTTAATTTGGGAATCATTGTGAAATAGTATGAAAGTTCAATGCTTATTCTGTTTTTTCACGTTAGAGAAAGGTAAATTTAAATAAGATATACAAGTTAAATAATACAGGAAATTCACAAGTCATAAAGCACATTAAAGAACTGTCTGTTCTGTTTAATTATACATGTGTACATATACGTTTTCATTTGCAGTCTGTTATGTGCTAAAGGGCAGAGTAGAGATGTTTCTTTTTTTGTTTTAAGTTATTTTAGACAACCTTGATGCATTGGTGTCCCACTTTGTCCCACACAAACATAGTCTTTGTCTCACATCTGGTGAATTGGAATCTGGTCACCCTAAACATTTCCTTAACATTTTTAATTGAATACAAACACGCAGTCACTCTGTGTGATAATAATGGGCTGAACCTGTTCATAGACTAGGCTCAGAATTAAAGCATGTGGTATTATTACTGTATGTTGTTCATTTAAATTAAAGCATGTATTTGTAGGTTAAGAAAAGTGATATGCATCAGCATATATTATGCACAATATTAATACAAAACCATATTATTATAAAAATGTTAAAGTTATTTAATCTGATTTAATTTAAATCTCCCAGCGATAGGTTGGCGCCCTGTCCTGGGTGTATCTTCCCAGCGCCCAAAACGTTCTCCCTGGATGGGCATGGGGAACCCCACCGCGACCCTAATATAGGATAAAGCGGAAGATAATGAATGAATAATTTAAATCTTGATTTCCTCCAACATAGGAATAAAAAAAGTAATAAACCAGTTCCTGGTGTAATGGAAAAGAGTAAGTAGAATTTGGAAAAACTATAAAATAGATAAATTTCAGAGTGAAACCTTTCCATGCAAACAGAACTACAATGTGAATTAAAAGCTTACCCGAATAAACGTTCTGTTTAAAAGGTATGTTAACTGTGTAATAGACAAAGCACATATTCACAAAAAAATTTCTGGATTAGCTGCGAGGTGAATAAAATTATATTTGACTAGTTCTTTTGGACAATGTTTTCGCTACATGACTAACTCAACAGAGCCACAAATTAAACTTTGTACTTTATTCAACTTGTAACATGTTATTTTGATTGGTATTTAGGTTACTATTGTAAAATTTGTTATATGCATGTTAATAAAATATGCTTTTTTAAAAGGATGATTGGTGTGTGATGAGCATTGTGTAATTCCTCTTATTTATCTGTCTAAACACACAGAATACAATTGATTTTTTTTTATTATTTGAAAGTATGAAGTCTAAGAATAACACTTTTTAAACATAAAATAATTGAAACAAGGCATAAGTAAACAAGAACATATGCAATAGAAAATTGTTGTTTAAATATTTCTTATAACAATTTTAGCTTCACAAAACCAAGTACAGTTATACAAATAAATTACAGACCAGCTGTAAAGAATGAAAAACAAAAAAAAGAATCCAACATAAAAACTCATGGACTTCTGCCATTGAACCAGAAGGAGGAGTTCAGAGGTGCTGAGTTGTTGCAGCTATCTTGCACTGGTCTAAGCATACAGTATAGCTGCCAGCTGAGGCTGTAAAAACAGGATGCCACTTATCACAAATCAGTCTTCATCTAGCGCCTAATAACCACCTGCTCAAAGGCACTTGCACCAATCCTAAATGAGAAATAACAACAATAATAAATAAAACTTTGATTACAATCAAACTGATTTTGAATTAACTTTGGAAAACAGCTTACATCAAATTTTATTTTATAAAACACACCTGAAATGTTGAGTGGCCAGCGTGATGCTACCCCCGGGACCAACAAACAGTCGTAGGCCTTCCTCTGAAACAAGAACAGACAGAAGCACACTCAGATATACTTAAGTCACACATTAAAATGTGTTATTGTTTTAAATGATTTAAACACTTAATTTAAATGGAAAGGACGCTTAAAAAATAAAACTAGCTTTTATTAGTTATATTTCATTATTTACCAAAATAAAACTGAAATGAAAAAGAATGAAAAACTAAAGATAACAGATGAATTAATAGTCTATACAACTACCTTTAGCAGCAATTATACCAATATTCAAAATGAACATCATTCTACCACATCATTTTAAGCCACCCCTTAAATGCTGCATTACTTAATTAAGGGTTGTGAGCATAATTAGCAACAGTTAAAACAACTTATTTAGTTTTTAATTAGAAATTACATTGCAGTAGAGGACTTCATTTCATCCATTTTAATTAGATTGTTACACACACACACACACACACACACACACACACACAGACAGACAGAAAGACACACACAGAAAGACACACGTGGTTTTGTGTTTGTTTTGATGAACTGGTAACCATGGTGCTCACAATAAACCACAATATTACACAGTTAGGTGACTCATATGGATGTGGCAGTGGAAGAACAAGGCACGATTTCCTCTTAAGCAAAAGCAGTATTACTTCATAAAACCCAATGCATAATTAAAAAAGCAATTATAATAAAATCTTAAATGTTAAAATATTAACCATAAAGTTTGTAATTTTCTATCGAAATATAGATTGACTTGTGTTCTGTGCACTGAAACCTGACAATAATCCTGCCTGCCTTATTTTCTGACTTCTCTCTGATCTTTAAAATATGAATACAACATTGTTAGCCATTTTGTTGTTTCTGTCATTTGGGAAGGATGTCTACAAGAAAGATGTAAGGAAAATTTTATCCATTTATTTAAAAGAATAAGGTTGTTTTATGAGGGCCCAACTTTCTGTTCTTGTGTATGTCTATGTGTGTGGGTGCCCATGTGTCGCACATACCTTCAGCACTGGAATCTAGTATACTTTGACTAAAATCTTGACTTTGTAGGATTTTTTCCACAATATCATCTGCATCTACTCTGGTAGCATCCATTCTTTTTGACTGTGACTCCACTGAATCTTGTTTTGAGAGATGCCTGAGATACACAAACAGTTATTTTAAATTCAGCTACAAAATAACTAGCATTCTTATTTAAGATAGATAGAAAAATTGTTTTAACATTATAACTTCATAAGAATAAATAATCAATTGTAAGATTTTTTTAAAGACTAGATGACAAACCACAAATAAATAACATAATAATAAATTATAAAATTATATAATAAATTATATTAAAATAATAAATTTTAATAGCCAGTGATTTGTTAGGCAAATAGAACTCAATTAATCCTACTGTTAAGTAATAAACTAGAAAAAGCATAATCTAATACACAAATCCACCACATATACATATACTAAAATACAAGCTTATGAGCCAACCAAATTCACAAACACTGACGTACCGGTTGGCTCTGTCTGCACTGAAACAGTTTGATGGGGATACTTGATGATGGGGCTCACTAATTTCAGTGTTGGTGAGACGAGGATAGAAGGTCCCTCGGTCGTCTACAGCTTCTGGAAGGCTACCCACCCCTATAGAAGCACTACCCACTGACATATTCCTCTTGTGAGAGAGATCAGTTAAGCTAGAGGAGCAAGAATGATTTGTGCTATAGCCTGTTATGAGACCAAGAAAAAAATGTAAACATATTATTATAAATAAATAAATAATGAGATTCAAAAGTGAATTACCATATATTGTAGGGGAAAAAAATAAAATAAAAACAAGATAAATAAAATCTAAATTAAGACAAATACAAATAATTGGAGATGATATATAACCTGAGTTTTACATAATAAATAAATAAATACAGAAAAAAATATACAATTATCATAATCAACAAAATAACAGTATTAACAATGAAACAATATACTAAAACAACTACAATAGGAGCTTAATATTTTGAGTGAAACAATGCCCATCAGCTCATGTCATATACAGTATGTATCTTATTAGCCTTTACTGTTTGTTATAAATTTATTTAAAAAACAGATCTCATAATAATAAAATGCAAATAAACAATATTGAGTGGAGGCAATGCATTTTGATAGTTACTATAAATGTTGGGTTACAAACCTGATAGCTTAGAATGTTGGCTGGCATAGCTGGAGTTTCTGGAGTGACCTAATCTCCAATTCTCATCAAGAACAGAACCACAACGAGTGTTTCCAGGGTTTTCTAAAGTGAGTAAGTAGTGTTCAATATTATTAATTACTACTGTAGCATATCATATAATATCCATCCATCCATTATTTTCCGCTTCATCCTCTACAAGGGTCACGCCATGCCCATCCAGGGGAGAACGTTTCGGGTTCTGTACAAATACACCCAGGACAGGGTGCCAGTCTATCGCTGGGCACACACTCACTCACACAGACACACACAAAAACACACTGTATATGGGGCAATTTATATATGGGAGAATTCAATTGACCTTGATCCATGTTTTTGGACTGTGGGAGGAAACCTGAGAACCCGGAGGAAACCCACAAGGACATGGGGAGAACATGGAAACTTCACCCAGATTGGGATTCGCATCGGGAATCTCTAGCGTTGACAGGAGAACATGCTAAACACTAAACCACTGTGCCACCCTATATTATATAATATACTTTTTTTTTTTTTTTAATATTCTGTTTTATTGTATTTTTTTACAGAACACATAAAAAAACATACATATTCAACCCCAATCCGCAATCAGAACAGTCTCAGATAGTGATATAATATTATGCATATATTAATTATTATATTATAAAATTATGAATAGGTATTAATGACAAAAATAAATAAATAAATAAAATAAAATAAATAAATAAAATAATAAAATAAAATAAAATTTATATAAATAAATAAATAAATAAATTAAAAAAAAAAAGAAGGGGGGGGGTGGCAGAGGATGATACTGGGTAGTCTTCAACCGTATATTTCACTTTTGTGGTACCTTAAGATGATTTAGTATAGGATCCCAAAATTTAATAACGTGCATCCGAGAGTGGGGCTTTCGGGTACGTAATCTTTCCAGTGAAATAAAATTATACATTTCCGTGAGCCAGTTTTTGAAGGAGGGAACAGAAGACAGTTTCCAATGTAGCAAAATCAATTTCTTAGATACCATCATAGTGGCCATAACCACACGTTGAACTGTATATGGAAATGTAGATAGAAAAAGAGAGAAGCCACAGATTATAAGGATGGGGTCTGGTTCTAGAGGAATATTTAGCACTATTGAAAGCCAGTCAAATATGTTGTTCCAAAACGATGGTAAGGCAGGGCATGTGATAAAAAAATGGGTCAAAGTGTCTTCCTCTATAAAGCATTTCTCACACAGTGGCGAGATATTCGGAAAGATTTTGTGAAGTCTAGTTTTGGAATAATGTAGCCGATGTAAAATTTTAAATTGGATCAGTCTGTACCGTGAGTTTATAGAGCAATTTGGGATTCTAGTAAGACTTTCTTCCCATATATCTTTAGGTATTTCACACCCTAACTCCCTGGTCCAGGCTAGCCCAAGATGGTCGGAACCAGGGGTGAGTTTTAGGAAGGAGATGCAACGTGAAATCCGTTGTTTAGACGATGGGTCCGAGTTAAAAAAGCGGAATAAAGCATGGTCCGATGGTTTTGAACTCAAATCAATTAGGACTGTTTTAGTATAATGCCTCAGTTGTAAATATCGGAAGAAATGGGAGCGTGGTACACTGTATTTTTCCCTCATGGTGTTGAATGACATAAAACAACCATCCTGATACAAATCACCCAAGGAGGTCAAACCTTGGTTTTCAAGGTCAAAAAAAATCTTATCCGTTTTGGCTGGAATAAATTCATGATTAAATGTAATAGGGTTATGAATGGAATTTGGTGGGGCTTTCGTAACATGTTTAATTTGATTTAGTATTTTCAATGAGTTCTTAATTACAAAATTCTTGTTTGTGACAATTTTTATATAATATACTTAAGATAATAAAAGATTATAGATACCATTAGCACAAAATTGTAATAAATTACCAAGTGCTGTTGCTTCTCCTTTTCTGTCCTCATGAAGATGCTCCATCTCTCCAAGAAAACCAATCGTCATTGATGTGGTTGGAGGCCTAAAAGTAAAACCATGTACTATTAGAGGAACTGTAACATTTCATATGCACATAATGTCTGGTGTCAAATATTGAAATAAATTGAGAGAAAAAAAGCTGTGATGTTAATAGTAAATAGCTTTTGTTATTTTGTCTTTTGACTCAGAAGGATTTAATTAAGATTTTAAATCAGCAACAATAGGTCATTATCAGAGATGTACTGTTTATCTAGTATTTTATTCAAATGTACTGAGTTTGTTCATTTTCTTATTTTTTAACCGTATTCACTCAGTTTAATATTTATGTTAAGATTGCGGCAACATGTTCAACACAATAACTGAATTACCACATAGAATAGCTTTTAGATAAACCACTTACAACAGCAAATATCCAGCATGTTTATTTAATTATTTAAAAACACAAGTTCTATACAGAGGGCATGGTGGCTTAGTGGTTAGCACGTTCGCCTCTCAGCGCTAGGGATTCCCGGTTCGAATCCTCATCTGGGTGGAGTTTCCATGTTCTCCCCGTGTCTGCGTGGGTTTCCTCCGGGTTCTCCGGTTTCCTCCCACAGTCCAAAAACATGGATCAAGTTAATTGAATTCTCAAAAATTGCCCCGTTTAGAGTGTGTCTGTGTGAGTGAGTGTTTGCCCAGCGATGGATTGGCGCCCTGTCCTGGGTCTATCTGCCCAGCGCCTGAGACGTTCTCCCCTGGATGGGCATGGGGAACCCCACCGCGACCCTAATAGAGGATAAGCGGGAGATAATGAATGAATGAATGAAGTTCTATACAGTGGAGTCACTTAAAATGATATGTTGGAGTTGTTTGTTTTCTTTTTGCCTCTTACTTCCATATAAAGACAACTATTTTTTCATCATTTTAATCTATGTTGTAATAAGTTTATATATGTAGCAGAAAATACAATGTGACATGTACAATAGTCACTATATTTCCTTATAGTAATAAATAAATTAGCTGATTAGATAAAGCATTGGCTTTTAATTAAACCACACTACAAAGAAGCATGATTTTAGAGCTTTACGCCTGCAGTCTCTCGTGTTTACATTAGTGGCAACATCTAAGAGGTGTCAGGAAGTGTGTAAGCCTGATTTCCTGTCAGTTCTCAGACATTGTGGTAAACCCCCATATAGGACTGCAGAAAAGCTGGCACGCATTTGCTCAGACCTACATGACTGCTGTATCCCCTTGCAACACTTAATGCTAACACCACAATCTGGTTTATTCATGCAATCACGGAGCATGAAATTCTTGAGAAAAAAAAATTATTAACTAGGAATTAATAAAGTATTCTGATTCTGAAAAGATAATCTTACGTTTTGAAGCAGGGATCACCCAGCATCAGCTGCATACTGATAATTACCTGCAAAAGGTAAATAGTTTAAGTAAACAGCAGACATTCAAGTGAAAAATACCTTCCACCTACTACATGTCATAACTGCAAACTGCTCACAATACAAGATTTATGAATCAGTATTATAAACACGGCACGGTGGCTTAGTGGTTAGCACGTTCGCCTCTCAGCGCTAGGGATTCCCGGTTCGAATCCCCATCTGGGTGGAGTTTCCATGTTCTCCTCGTGTCTGCGTGGGTTTTCTCCGGGTTCTCCGTTTTCCTCCCACAGTCCAAAAACATGGATCAATTGAATTCTCAAAATTGCCCCATATAGAGTGTATCTATGTGAGTGAGTGTGTGCCCAGCGATGGATTGGTGCCCTGTCCTGGGTCTATCTGCCCAGTGCCTGAGATGTTCTTCCTTGGATAGGCATGGGGAACCCCGCCGCGACCCTAATAGAGGATAAAGCGGGAGATAATGAATGAATATATATATATATATATATATATATATGTATACACATACATACATACATACATACACACACAAACACACACACTGTGCATGGTTACTAACCTCACAAAAAAAGCTTGAATTCTTTCTGTGTAAAGCTTGCATGTTCCACCCACATCTGTGTGGTTTGTGTTCCAAAAGGTTGTTTTTTTCCCCATTGTCTATGTATGTCAGATAAATTTAAGATCATTTTGCAGAGGTGTGACTATTAATCTGAAAAGGGTTCAAATCTTGAATACAAGTGTGGACCCTTCACCCTCATTTACATCGTGGGTGACCTAAAGTTGGTACTTTGGCAATCACTTTGGTATCTGCACTCAATCTAATGTAAAACATGATTGGCCTTCTGTTCTGCGGCGGCCATAAAAAGATGGCTTGGGCATCTTCCTGCTTTTTGCCAAACGACTGCTGTAATAGGCTCCAACCACCCAAATTATTAAAAGAAGCGGCTAGTGGCAAGTGAAACTGTACGTGTGTCTCTGTGTTGAAAATTTACTTGATACTGAAAAAATACACATTTCTTTTTTCTACAAAATATTAAATTTGTGCTTCTACACTAATTGTTACTGTCTTGGATAAGTTGTTACATAGAGTGTGTTTGTGTGAGTGTGTGTGTGTGCCCAGTGATAGATTGGCGCTCTGTCCAGGGTGTATCTGCCCCGGTGTCCGAAATGTTCTCCCGTGCATGGGCATGGGGAACCCCCATGACCCTAGCAGAGGATTAAACGGAAAATAATGAATGATTGAAAATAGAGTGGATACCTTCAGCATAGAATTGTCTTGGCGTGTGCGCTTGGTGTCATAACCCTCTAATAAGCAGCGGCGTGTGGTACTCCCTGAACCAGCAAACTCGGCTAGGTTCAAATCCACAAAGCCAAGCTATAACAGAGATATTTTGTCTGAACAACTTGATTTAAAGACACCAACTCTGTACTAACAGTAGTACATGGTTTCTGTAAATACTTTGGTAGACAGAGGCAACTGTACTTTGTTTAAACATTAAATAAATTCAGTTAAAATATCTAATGGCAAAACATCTTTGGTTTACCTTTGCAAATGTCTTGCCACCTTTAAGCTCCTAAATGTAAAGCAAAGAAAAACATTAATTTAGCATCACATTAGGACTCAATAAATTGTTTATTTAATATATAATCGAAAAGTGTTTCCTGTATTAGTCACTGTGTTATTTTTAGATGACAGAACAGGGTTTTCCTGAGCAAAGATTTAATTTCAATGCTATTTTTTATTGGTTATATAAAAGTGAAAAGCACTAAAGATGAATATCACTAGAAAAAGATTTTATTCATTCAGACTTCACCTTTCTTACAGACACCCTGAACATACAGGGATCCAGAACTCCAGTTCCGGCACTCGCACTCATCTTACACAGGAAGGAAAATCTCTTCCTCCAACGGACACAATTAGAAAGAACTGGCTCTCTGGAAAGGAACAGTGGAAACGATTAAAGAATTAAATGTGTTTTTAAATATGGTAGTGTGCTATGGTATCTGAAAACAAAATTTTAAGTAGATCCTTTAACTCCTTGTGAGATCACAGAGGAGATTCATCCATCAATCGGATTCGACAATGCAAACTTACTGTTTAATATATCTCACTAACTATAAGGACACATGCACACGGCTAAGAGGTTTTCACTACTATCGTTCCCTTTTTTAAAATCATAATTTACACAACACAATGTGTCAAATGTACCATGTAATAAAACACATTCTTTCTACAATGGAATTCAAATATTTAAAAATGGTCAGAAAGTTCTTCTAAACATTGTTGTAGACATTTCCACAAATATGTAGCACTTGTTTGATTATATTATTTATGTTACTATTCATATATAAAATGTTGAAAGAATTAGCATTACAGAAAGCAGGGGTAAAACATACAGAGTGATGATGAAAGCTACATGACATCTTTTGATACTTACAGTAAGCCACCCCATGGTAATAAAACACACGTGTCCAAAATAACCTTTTAAAAATATCATTGGAGCAACTGAGATGTCTGCTTTCATTACTATTCCACATGCCACAGCTGAGCCGAATGTCAAAAGTTACACCACCTAAAGCATGGGTTCAAATCTGCACAATAACAGAATATCTGTGCTGGAAGGGAAACACAAAACACCTAATGCCAGCAACTAAAAGTGTGCAAAAAACACCTCCTATGCAATCCTGCATAATGACAACATGAAGCAGCATTAACAAGCCACAAACTATTAACCTCAGTCTATTTCATAAAAGTTTTATTTTTCACATTGAGTTGTCTTAAATATTAAGGTAGTATGGAAAGTTAAAGGAATTTGGAATTTTTGTGAAAAATCTGTAAATTTAAGTATTATTATTTAATTTTTGATAGTCTCAATCACTTTCCATGTTTTGAGTTTTTTTCCTTCGAAACATTTGTGGACAATGAGAACACAAGTAAACTAACGAAATGTTTAAAATACAGATCTACTCAATACAATGTTAATGCTGCACATACAAATACATATTTTATGTTGGTCATGACTGAACCTTAATATAAAAAAATGGAAAAATATCTTTCAAAATTTTGTTGTGTTTTAGACTAAGGATTTATGGCAAAAAAAATTGTGACTGAAAAAGCAGATCAGAAAAAAAAGGAAAAAAGCAGAATCTTGACATTGGATTTAACTATCATATTCATGTGTTTATTTTATTCCTTACTTCTAAAGGGAGAACATCTAATATGTTAAATACAACTGCCAAAAGGCAAAATTCATAATCCACCATCAGTTACATGATGAAGTGCAGCTATTCACTGCAGACTACAGAGCGGCACACCCAAAGCAACTGTAGCTCAGAGGTTTACACTCTTGAAAAATGCACATGGTTACTGTTGGGAAGTTCCACTGGAGGCAGGAATGTACAAGTTCACTTACACGCAAAGGGGGTTGACTCAGAAGATATTATTTAAATCTCACTGGACAGACTCATGTGCAGCATCTGGCAAACTTCTCTAAGAATTACTCATGACCTGATTTAATTTCAGTCTTTAAAATGATTTTTTACAAAAGTTTACAACAACGTGAAATAAAAATGTTATTGTTTTTGCAAGCAGAATATTTAATATTTAATAAGAACAAAAGTCTGCATATACAACATGAATATATTAATGCATTTTTTCAAACTCTTATTCTTATTCGAGTTAGGGGTAGTTATGTGGGGGTTAAACTGGGTGTTTTGGGTGTTATAGCTTAGTTTTATGGATTTAAACCACAAATTCTGCTTATTAAAGGGTTATGACAAAAAGCACACATGCCAAAACAATTATGGAGGATTATGTAACACATTGGAGTGCTGCAGCTGATCCCAACGCTCATCTGTTAAATGTCAGTAAAAAAAAAAACTACTTAGATGTGTCACCAGTCCATTGCAGTATATTCACATATGACTGTACACAGAACAAAATACATCTAACTACAATTGACTGCAGGATCAATGAGCCGTTTCTTAATTTTAATCTTATATCTTGTCATGTTTTTTATAACATCCCAACAGTAACCATGTGCATGTTGCACTTGTATTATTTCATTTTTATGACTGACGTTGACTGATTCCTATTTTACCAATAAAATAATAAATCAAAGAGTGGCACATTGTAACAATTTAATGTAGTTGTACAAATATTGGATATAATTACAAATGACAGTTTAAATAGAACTTATAGTGAACCCCACTATATGCCTGACTTTTACATAGGCCATAATATACACCCACAATAAAATGGTGAAGAGAAAATAAAATCATTATTATAGAACATAATGCAGGACACTTTTACACCAAAGAAGTGAAACCAACTGGTATTCTAAACATAAAAAAGACACAAACACAGAAATATCCCTGCAGCTAGAAATCCAACCCATGACCCAGAACAGTGACCATAACACACATTATAAACATGGACATTACAACATTAAACTGCGAAAACCGGCATTTCATACTGAAAGTTACATTTTGTCAACAGCACAGTTGCAACTTGTTAAACATCAATGTTCTGGAATTTGTAATTAGATTGGTAAGTAATCTGCAATCAGTTAGTCTTTTTAACTAAGACCAAAGTTTGATTAGATCAGCTCAGTTTAACCAGATTAGCATTGGCCCCTGATTTATTCTTTTCGCTTTGATGATAAAATTCTGTAGATAACAGAAACAGTACTGCAGAGGCTGACTCCAGAATATATAAGTGATCCTGTTTTGTTCTATAAACAAATATGTGAGTTCTAGTAAGAAATGCAGACCTGCTTTTGGTCTCTAGATCAAACAATGTCATGGCCAAGAGCATAGCATCACATATAAGGCTTTTTGGTTAATCTACATTTTTATGCTTTTAAATAAATATTAGAGAGGCGGCACGATGGTTTCTCACAATCCAAAAATCGTCATGGTCAATTGAATTCTCAAAAATTGCCCCATATAGAGTGTGTTTGTGTATGTGTGTCTGTGTGCCCAGCGATGGATTGGCGCCCTGTGCTAGGTGTATCTGGCCATCGCCCAAAACGTTCTCCCGTGGATGGGCATTGGGAAGATAATGGATGAATGGAAATGAAATCCTGTAAACATCTCTTAGTTGATATGATGTACCTTTGATTTATTGTTTCAGGTTTTTTTTTTTTTTTTCAGGAATGTATTAATCAGCTCCTATGAATTAGTTTCATGCAAGGATATTTTATGATGTGTGTGTATTTTATAAATACAATACAATTTTACAGTATACTTTTGAACTTTGTCTAAAAAGAAAACATTGCCTGAGTTTTAAAGGGATAAATGAATAGCAAAACGTTTCAAATGTATTTACACGTATTTTAAGAACATAATTGTATTTAACCTCAAAATTCTGTGGTTTCTGCCAAGGAAGGTAAAACATATTGTGATTCAAAATATAAATTCTCTAATTAAATGGTCAATAAAGAGTACAGGTTTTACAAGCCCCCCTTTGTTAAACAAGATATATAAGCTGTGAGTTAAAAACACACTGGTGAAGAGACAAACTGTAGGATGCCGAGATACACAGATAATAAAGAGACGAGAGACTTTATGAATATACTGAATAAAGAGCTAGATAAAGAGTGCAAAGACAAACAGAACATAAAGAGCCAGACAAAACGTAAAGAAAGACAAAACGCAAAGAGACAGTTTAAATAAGACCAAACGCAGAGACATAAACAAAACGTTAGCAGACACAGAGACACACAGGGATAACTTTTCTTACCTTGACGATTCTTCTGTAAAACCTCCGTCTGTTAATCTAACTTTACAAAACAAAACTCCATTAACAAAAGGCACGGAAGACAGCTCCTCTAGTTCGAAATCCACTTTAAACTTGAACTTCTTTTTCCTCATCATGATAAAGGACATTGGTAACTGACAGTTCAGCTCTGTCAGGTGGTTTAGTTGAGTTCAGCTCTGTCAGGTGGTTTAGTTGAGTTCAGCTCTGTCAGGTGGTTGAGTTTAGTTGAGTTCAGCTCTGTCAGGTGGTTTAGTTGAGTTCAGCTCTGTCTGGTGGTTTAGTTGAGTTCAGCTCTGTCAGGTGGTTGAGTTGAGTCCAACTCTGTCAGGTGGTTTAGTTAAGTTGAGTTTAGTTGAGTTCAGCTCTGTCAGGTGGTTGAGTTTAGTTGAGTCCAGCACTATCGGGTGGTTCAGTTGAGTTGAGTTTATTTGAGTTCAGCTCTGTCAGGTGGTTGAGTTTAGTTGAGTTCAGCTCTGTTAGGTGGTTTAGTTTCTCAGTTCCGCTGAGTCTAAACTCCAGACTGGTTGCTCTGACTTTTTATGAGTCTGTATCGCAGGGGTGTCCGGTAGATCAGATCGCGATGAAGTTTTGAAAAAAAGCGCTTATCACGTATCAGCGCTTCTTAAAGCACAGTATCGGAAGTGCTTATACACGCGCACAAATTCACACACACAATGTGATTCATTCTGAATCAGATCTTTTAAAACGAGCAGTCTGCCCCCCCCCCGTCTCTCTCGCTGTTCCCAAAACCGGCACGTGGCCACGCCTCCGTGCCAAAATCCGAAGCACTGAATCGCGAATAATCTACATTAGATTTACATTACATTTAATAGTTTCGGTTTGTTTTTGCACTTTATTCGACTGACAAGATGAGTGAAGGACTTTGCTCCAAAAGAACTTAAATGTTTCATTTTCATTTAGAGTGGGAGCAGACCCGTCGTTAGAGCTGGTCTTTGGGGGCTGTAGCCCCGGATCAAATGAGAGCAGCTTTCTCTGCAGCCTCTCCTCCAGCAGCGGGACGGAACCATGGAGTCACCGTCAACTGTTTGCGCTTCTAAGCTGTGTGTGTGTTTCAGGGAGACAGAGTAAAGTTTCCGTAATAACTGTATGTTGACTAAAGAGCAGCTTCTCGGCTTTCATAAACCGTCAAAAATTTTCTGAAGGCGCAAACTGTCGCAAAGTTACGGTATTTGAAGCAAAACCTTGTTAAAACTGGCTCATCTGCGACTGACTCGTAAAACGGATTCATGCTTTTCTTCCGAAGCTCAGGTTCGTTTATTCAAAAACTTTCAGCCAAAAACCCACATTTATTAGAACTGAATGTGCGATCCACTGCTGACAGACATATTTCATGTTATTTAATTTTCTCCAATATAACTAATAAATGATCAAACAAAATTAATGTAACAACAGTTCGAAAAATTGATAAATGCAGTCATGAAAGGGCAATTTTTAAAGAGGACAGAAGGGGGAATAAGGGATCTAAGCTACAGCCCCTGGTGTTTCTAAACCCTAAAAACGCTTCTGAGTGGGATGATGAATATTTTTTACAATGTCAATTTAAAAATGCATTTGCTTGATTTGGCAAGTAGCCATTGCACTTCCATTGTGTTTGGTTAATTGGCTGTACTAAAACCAAGTTTTCTCCATGCTATTTGCTGGAATGCTTTTAATAAAAGAGCAATTTCTGTGAAAATGGCAATCCGAAGCCGTTTTTTTTCTGCTGATTCAACAATACTAACATGATGTGATCTGTCCTGGGTGTATTTGCCCAGCGCCCAAAACATTCTCCCCTGTATGGGCATGGGAAACCTCCCCCGTGAACCTAGTAGAGGATAAAGAGGAAGATTATGGATGGATGTTGGTATAAATATGTAGGCAGTGTTGGGAAACATCTTGTAAAATGTAATGAGCTTTATTTATTGTAAAGTGACAATAAATGAAGCTTCACTACACAAAAGCTAGCACCCATAAAAATATAGTAAGCTAAGTTACACTAATATGATGAAAGTAACTTAACTCCTCAGAAGCTACTTCACGGTGTACCAACCTAATATCATATCAGTGCAACATGACAGTCAGATACACTGATAACAACATTAATTGGGGATGAGCCAATGGTCTAACACACAAAAATATTATATAGAATTCCAACATTGTCATTAGCTGTTATTATTACATTTGGTACTTGCAAACAAACAATTATCATTTTGGGATGGCTTTAAAATTGTCCAATATTTATGACAATTCATTTTTTAATTCATTTTAATTTTATAATTTATGGACAGGGCAGCACAGGAGCTTAGTGGTTAGCATGTTTACCTCTCAGTGCTGGGGATTTAGGTTTAAATCTCAATCTGGGTGGAATTTCCATGTTCTCTCCATGTCCGCGTGGGTTACCTCTGGGTTCTCCGGTTTTCTCCCACAGTTAAAAAACATGGATTCAGGATAATTTGAATGCTCTAAATTGCCCCATATTGTGTGTGTGTGTGTGTGTGTGAGTGCCTGTGTGAGTAAGTAAGTGTTCCCAGGGATACATTGGCACCCTGTCCAGGGCATTTCACTCATCTGGGAACGATTGTTAAGTCTGGGAATTTTTCCCATCTTCCCCTCAGACACCGATGTGTCATGTGAGGAGACCTTTGCATTATAGTTCAGTCATACTGAAACAGCTTGGCCTTCGCCAACCTGTTTCTATAAAGTGGAAGTCAGCTTCTCCTGTTTCATTTGCCATTTTTGCAGTTTATTCAGTCTATTTAACAAAACAAATTGTAAAAACTGTAAGAGCCTTGAAAATCTTTAAAAGGGGCTTCAGGTTAAACTGTGAAGGAAACATATTAAAAATGGTAAAGGAAAACTCCTTTGAGAAACCTTTAGAACCACAAACAGTGGATTAAAGAAATAACAGAAATCCAAGTATGAATTTTTACTACATGAAAATGAGGCATTAATCGCAGAAATCTTTAAAAACATTATTTTATGGATGAGTGTGTGTGTGTATATGATGAGTGGATCTGTAATGATTGTTACTATTGTGCACTATGATCAATGATCTTTTTTTCATGTGTGAGCATAATTGGCAAATAAGCACAATTCTGATTCCAATTCCAGTTCTCATTAACTGTTTTGACTTTTTTTTCTGCTGGTTTAATCTATGAACCTAATTATAATTCTTAGTTAATTTTGTAGCAAAAAAAAAAAAAAAACATTGCGTTTTAAAAGGTCACTATTACTACGTGGGACACAGCTACATGTTTGTGTGTGTGTGTGTGTTCAAATATATAAACAGCTTTCAGAACAAGAATCTGTTAATTATCATAAAACATCGCAAAAATTCTTGTTGAGTGTGGTGCATAGAAATTTGTGAACATTTAAAGAGAGTCAAAATTTTATTTTAGAAGTAATTATAAAGGAACTGAATATTGGTTGTTGTGAGAAGGCATTCGTCGTCTCCATGGAAACGGTAAACATAAACCGGAAGCGAAAGGTCTTTTCTCCAAAAATTCTACTTCTTTCTGCTGTGTTACATTATTTAGAAACAAACACAATTACAACTTTTGAGAAAATGGATGGATTTTCATCGGTGCAGCATATACAGGCTCTCTCAGCTCTGCTTTCACCAGAAACCGACGAGCAAAGCGACGACGAGGATCAGGTCTGGATAAAATAATAAGATGTGTTTCGGGAAAATGTATAATCTTTATAAATATGGACTTTGCACAGTTGTCTTAAATGAATATCTATCTATATACAATATATACATATATAGGGTATTTATGCGTTTGTTCGTGTGCGTTTTTTTCCTAATGAGACATAGCTTTTAAAATGTGCAACCAATTTTAATGTAAAGCATTTATTTAGTGGAAGTATATTGGTTAATAAAACATTTCTCTCTAACTTGTTAAACATTTGCAGCCTGAACAGCATGCCAGCTAAGAGTAAAATCTAAGAAAAATGCAAACTAGAACAGATTTAGGAAAAAACGGACCCAACCACGTGTTAGTTTAAATGAATTATAAAGCACTTAATATTAATACAAACAAATGCAACAGACAAGGATACGACAGATAATTTTTTACGTTTTTAATGTTACCAATTTAATGCGCAGTGTTGGTGTTGAACTTAAACAAATTATACCCATCATATTTTGGAGTATGATAAATACACAAATAATTTCAGAGACAGTTTTTCTACATGAACCTGTTTATTAGTCTTATGACTAAGAAGGCTTTTAAAATGTGTGTTCTAAAGTTTTTTAATTTGTTCGTAAATAACTAAGATTGAACTTTATTTTTTCTGTAAATAAATATATGTGCGGTTACTAACTTCACCAACAGGTGGCGACACAATCAAAGCCAGAAAGACCTAAGCCATGTCAGTTGTTACTTTAGTGATTTAAATAGATTTGATATATTAACAAAGTTATTCTGACAATTTTTTTTCTAGCATGGAAACGCCATTGCAAAATTAGGCCCTGGAGACATTGGTGCTCGGTCTTCTACTACAGACGAAGAAAAGAGAGTAGGTGAGGACATAATTATAGATGCATTCATTTACAGTTTTACAATAAAAATTTAATGCCATAAGGACACAAAATATGAAATAATTAATATTAAAAAAATTTTTATTTTATATTTATATTCTATATTTTATACACACACTTGTGTGTGTGTGTGTGTATATATATCTATATAACATGTGTATATCTATAAACATCTTTTACATTGTCATGTAAAGTTAACAGTCCGTATGTAAAAAAAAACACTAAAGACATCTGGGACGCAGAGGAGGTGGCAGAAGGGTCAACGTTTGATGACTTTGCAGATCCACGTCCACAGCCTGAGTGAGTAAATTGTATTTTTTGTGTATTTTCTTCACACACACACACACACACACACACATTAAGTTTTTAAGATTGTCAGCTTGTAAAAATATAGTCAATAATTATTTAGCTGTTAATATATAAATACTGTAAGATACTGTAAGATACTGTACATTTAACCTCAATACTACGTGTGTATGTTTGTGTGTATGTTTGTGTGTGTGTGTGTGTCTGTGTATTCATAGATATGAGCTTATTTTAAAACAGAGTGTAGGTACTGAAGACCTCTTTTTAGGAATGAGTCAAAAAGATCCATCATCAATGTGCTGTGAAAGTATACTGGTATGTTCTTCTTTGTTGTTTTTATTGATTTTTTAAACCAATTATTCTAAGTAGGTTCGTGTGAGATACAGTAGGTCTCCAGTCAGTCACTAAGCAGTCACACAGACACATACATTTTTAAAAAAAATTAATTCTGTCTTTTAAAATTGCAGATCAGAGTAAAGCTTCCAGAAACTCAATCATCTGAGATTGTACTGGACGTGAAGGAGAGTTTTGTTGATCTCAGAACTTCAAAATAGTAAGATCCTCTAATCATAATGTACTAAGTATAATATAAAGTACAATCAACCAGAAAGAATTTGACTTTCCTAGGAATCCAACTGTATTTATTGCTATCTATTATCTATTGTATTTATACCTCACATTAACTATTACCATTATTGCAATGCTGCTATTAACTCTATAATAAACATCTGTATCATTGTTTACTATATGTGGTGGCACAGTGGTATCAATGATTTAAAATAAAATAATAAAATTTGGCTCCCTATCCTGGGTGTATCTGCCCAGTGCCTAAACTGTGGAAACCAATAAATCTGATTAATCTGTTAATAATTTAATTAAAGTGCTACCTAAAATTAAGGCTTAAATAAATTGTTCAAATTTTGCATAATATTGTTTAGTTATTTGTATTGGTGTTTATCAAGTTA
Source organism: Corydoras maculifer (assembly GCA_019802435.1). NCBI lineage: Eukaryota > Metazoa > Chordata > Actinopteri > Siluriformes > Callichthyidae > Corydoras > Corydoras maculifer. The sequence goes on from JAFMOD010000781.1 coordinate 1,580,770, forward strand.
TTGGTTATGTTTAAATTTATGTCTATGATTTCATAATCGGGCGGCACGGTGGCTTAGTGGTTAGCACATTCGCCTCTAAGCACTAGGGATTCCCGGTTTGAATCCCAATCTTAGTGGAGTTTTTATGTTCTCTCCGTGTCCGCGTGGATTTCCTTCAGGTTCTACGGTTTCCCCCCACAGTCCAAAAACATGGATCAAGGTCAATTGAATTCACCAAATTGCCCCATATATGCTAATCGATGGATGGATGGATGTATTTCATAATCTGCAATTATTTATCAATTTAATGGTCTCTAAAAGGGCACTGTTTTATATCTGGTAGTTTTAAAGCTCAGTTAAATGAGTTGAAGGTTATTTATATATGCGTTTTACAGTAAAGTGCTTCTATTTGTTAAAAAAATTTACCAGTGTAGGAACTATTTATCAGCCCTCACCACATTTCTTCCCTTCCTTTTGTCTTTATATGTGAAGCTATGACTGTATTTATGAATATTCAAATATGCAATAACCCCTTATGATATTTAAGACTTTTAAGACTCATAGGATTATGAACAGTGTAAGTAAAATATCTGTAACTCTCTCTGTCTCATGCTGCAGCAAGCTTGGCCTGCACCTGCCTCATCCTGTGCACAGCAAAGAAGGCAAAGCTCAATTTATTACAGAGACATCAGAACTGGAGATCACACTACCCATGAACAGACCGCTGGACTTCATTCACATGCCCTAAAGAAAATAGAAAGAACACTTACCGGTAGGGGTATAAATCAGAGAGTCCATGAAAATTCTAATCGATTATTCCACGAGGCGATACATTTTCAATACTTAAGAATTCCCAACTATATTCCATACAAAAAATACGATTCAATACTCTATAATTTTTTTTACATTAAATTGTCTAAGTGGGATTTTCATGCTTCCGTGTCAGTGTGGGTTTCCTCCATGTTCTTCAGTTTCTTCCACAGTCCAAAAACATGGATTCAATGTAAATTGAATGCTCTAAATTGCCCCATATAGTTTGTGTTTGTGTGTGTGTGTCTGTGCAAATCTAGTAGAGGATTAAGCAGAAGATAATGAAAATGTATTCTTTTTTTATATATATATAAAAGAATAAATATTAATAACAGCCAACTAGATATGACATTTATTATGACATAATGTGTTCTTTGTTCTTATGTGTCTTCTTTCTCCTGATGTATGCGGACGTATGATCTCTGGGATTGTGGGGTATCATGTAGTCAACATTTTTAAGGTGTGGGTTTTGTAAGCAGTGCCAGTGTTTTGGAAAATCTTTTGGAAGCAAAAATCTTTTGATGGAAATTGTATCCCATATTAGTTCAATATGGAACATTTAATTTTCAAATAAAGAAGATTCCATAATTTGCTTGTACACCCAAGACATCTTTACGCCAAGTATGTAACATTTCACTTTTTTTGCTTTCTGACTCTTGTGAAGTATAAGGGAAGTTGAAAGAAAATAATGAGGTGGGCAGCATTATATTTAACTGCAGTTTTATAACATTATTTAAACTTGATTTTTACATTTTAATATTGACGTACACCAAAAGTGATCCACAGTTAAAAAATAAAATAAAATAAAAATTATATATATATATATATATATATATATATATATATATATATATATATATATATATATATATATATATGCTGGTTATATTTGGTCATTTAACAGCCGCTTTTATTCAAAGCAACTTACAAGTATCCCAATTTGGTTGTGATCAGAACACATTGTTGATACAGCACACCAGGAACAATAAGGGTTAAGGACCTTGCTTAAGAGGACCTGCATAGCTTCTGTGGTAAATTCAGTGGACCTGGGTTTTCAACCCACAACCACTAGATTGATAGCTCAACCCCTTAACAATTGAGCTACCCACACCCTCTCATTAGGGGGTTATATATCTAATTTACAAACAAAAAAACTTAAATTACAAAAAGGCAGGTGTCGAATAAGGTGGTCATACACACTGATATCCTCGAATCATATTCAATCAGTCCAATATAAATATGCCAAATTTTTGTTTAGGATGTTCTCAGCTACATTTACATTTACATTTAGTCATTTAGCAGACGCTTTTATCCAAAGCGACTTACAAATGAGAACACCACAAGTCAGAAGCTATGAAGAAAACCAACTATACTGTAGATTAATCAAACCTGAATGATATTCGCTGCCACGGCACACCCCCCCCCCCTTTTTTTTTTTTTTTTTTTTTTTTTTTTTTTTTTTTTTTTTTTTTTTTTTTTTTTTTTTTTTTTTTTTTTTTACAACAGGTATTTGTTGAAGAGATGTGTCTTCAGCAATTTTTTAAAACTATTCAGTGATTCTGCCTTACGGACAGATTTGGGAAGAGCATTCCACCATTTTGCAGTGGTGGACGCCACGGAGTGAGACTTACCTGTTAGGTGAGGTGGAATCGTCAGGCGGCAATCATCGTTGGAGCGAAGAGAACGGGTCGGAGTGTATTTAGGAAAGATGGGGTGAAGGTAGGAGGGGGCGGATCCGGAAATGGTTCTGTATGCTAGAGTCAGTGACTTGAACTGAATGCGAGCAGCTACAGGAAGCCAATGGAGGGAAGTGAGTAAAGGAGTGACATGAGTTCGCTTGGGCTGGTTAAACACAAGTCGGGCTGCAGAGTTTTGA
>JAFMOD010000781.1:1583482-1612903 GCA_019802435.1 Corydoras maculifer
TCAATCTTTTCTGTGAAAAAAGTTGCAAAGACATCAGCTGACAGAGAAGTGTTAGGAGGGGGAGAGGGAGGAGTAAGTAGTGAGTTAAAGGTACTAAATAAGGTGCGGGCATCTGAGATGCATGTTACCTTGGACTGGAAGAACAAGGTTTTTGCAGTGGTTACATCCTTCGAGAAGGTGGCAAGTGAGGACTGGTAGGTTTCTAAATCTGCAGACAGACTGGACTTACGCCATTTCCTTTCAGCGGAACGTAGAGAAGTACGTTGCTTCCGAAGAGTTTCTGTGATCCAGGGACTGGACTGAGCACTGTGTTTTCCTGAGATGTTTTGCTAACTGTACAATCTAATGTTATAACAGATGCCATTGTATGTGTGGGTGTATTTCTGAGAATACATCTAGAATACACAAATCTCTGGGAAGGAACATGATGTCTGAGGAGTTAAATGTACTGTATATTCATATATGTATATCTTTATAAAATTTAGTTATATATAATGTTGTTACACATAAATAATTTGTGATTATAAGTCATTAAATGGTCTAATACAACATGTGCTATCTAAATTGTAAATACCAAAATATGAAAGCGAAAACATCTAACAATTTAATCCTATTTATCATTTGATCTCAAATTTAAGTATCTTCAGTAAAGAGCAGACAAGTTTCACATGTTTCAACTCTGGATTAGATTGAACTGACATCAAGGAAGACAAAGTTTGGCAATTTGTGAAACCAGGAATCCTCTTGTTTTAAACAGTTAAATAACAAGATAAACATTAGTATGTACAATGAGAATGTATGAAGATATTTGCAGTATACTTTAAGGGACTTTATGTGGTAAAGTTACAATTACAATATGAATGTACTTTGTAGTTTAGCATATTGTAGACCATCTGTCTCATGTCGTTGATACTTTGTTAGTCCTCTTTACCCTTATCTGTAATATCCAGGACCACATGGCAGGTACTATTTGGATGCTGGATGCACTGCATTAACATTGATGTGGTGGTAGTGTGTAAGTGTGCATTGTGCAGGTATGATAGGATTAGACACAGCATTGCTGTCGGAGATTTCAAACACTGTGCACTCACTCTGCACTCTATTACACCCATCTACCATACTGCTCCAACTAAAATCAGTGGCAGTCTTTATTGCATGCTCCTTTACAGCTGCCAAAATGTAGTTGCCCAGTTTGCATTATTCATCTTTTAAACCTGGGTGGCACGGCGGCTTAGTGGTTAGCATGTTCGCCTCTCAGCACTAGGGATTCCCATTTCGAATCCCCATCTGGGTGGAGTTTCCATGTTCGCCCTGTGTCCGCGTGAGTTTCCCCCGGGTTCTCCGGTTTCCTCCCACAGTCCAAAAACATGGATCAAGTCACTTGAGTTCTCCAAATTGCCCCATATAGAGTATGTCTGTGTAAGTGAGTGTGTGCCCAGTGATAGATTGGCGCCTTGTCCTGGGTGTATCTGCCCAGCGCTGGGCATGGGGAACCCCCCCCCTTCCCCCCCGCGCGACCCTAATGGAGGATGAAGCGGAAGATAATGGATGGATGGATCTTTTAAACCTTTATCAAAATGTAAATTTTTCAGTCCACTAGTGACACAGAGACATTTAAGATTCCAGTACCACCTCTGTTCCCGATCCCTAACCCCTTTCCATCCAACGCACACTAACACATCACCATAACAACAGTGCTATTGCAGTGCTGTTAATCATCCACCACCCAGATATTTCCTACTGTGTGGTGGAGGTTGCGGCCATTAGAGAGGAGACTAAAGGGGACTAACAGTGTATGGAAAGAAACAGATGAAACACAGATGTGCATAGTACATCTACATGGTGAGTGAAACTCTGAAAATGTAAGATGAGTGTTGAAACCATGAGGCGTATGTATTAAAGTGACCAGCGAGTGTAAACGCCCACTTGAGCTCTTGTACCAACGCATAGGGCAGAGCAGTGCGCATGCGCACACGTTGCCACGGCAGCCGGCTTGTAACCATGTGACGCAATTGCGTCCAGTGGCGCTCCGGTTCTCCGTGCCTCTTTCTCAGCATGGCGGACGGCGAGCGTTCCCCGTTACTCTCTGATCTTGGCGATGGAGCAGTAAACAGCGGGAACGGCGGCGTTTCTCCCGGCCCGAGTCCGTTTTCACTACCGAACAAACCGCAGAGTGAGTATCAGATCTGATGGACAGATGTGCGGGGAGGAACTGTGCAGGGAGCTGTGCTGTCATGGCTCGGACAGGAGACTGTACACACTCCTGTGTGTGTTGGGGGGTGGGGGGTGACGTGTGTCGTGTTGTGTTGTGTTGTGTTGTTGGCTAATGATCTGCGGATCTGAGTGATCGGGACTGTACTGGCTGAAGCTCTGTGCTGTGTTTGCACAGCGTAGCGGAATCTGGGAAGTCACGTCGGTTTAATGCGCACCGGGTGATCAGCTGCCTTGTAGCTTGTTTAGCTAGCAGACAGTACTTCCGCAAGCAACTGCTACAACCATTATACAGACAAAACACAGACACCTTCAGCAAATGAACTTTGTTATACACCGTGATCTGTTTAAATACGCAACGTCCACCGCCCATAAATCATATACGGTGTTTTGCTCGACTGCGGACACCAGAACACTCATTGATTGTTAATCTGCGATATATTTCACGTTCAGAAATCTGTCAGCATTCCGAATTGTTTTTTATTTTAACTGAAATATCTACGTAGTAATTTATAAAGTATTTCACATTTAAAGAATCCGTTACAAACATTCTACGCAAACTAGAGCGAAACAATAATTCAACCAATCAGCGCACTGTAAATCTGTACCTGGCGATTTAATCCGGCCTATCACAGGTCATCTGGGGCGGGCTGCATCGGATCGATCTCTGACGTGCGCGATTGCGGTTCAGAAGTGGAAATATTTCATCTCCCCGTTATGTTCCCGTTTATTTAATTGTTAAACTCATCTTAATCTACTCTAATCGCTTAGTCACGGGATTTCGGGATTGCAGTCCAGACGTCGCCCAAAATGTACAGTTTAGCTGATCTCTGGCTGAAGTCACGTGTTGTGATGCTGGGGGTGACTGATAGAGTAACATAGATCAACAGTAGGCTACTTTAAGATTTGTTAAAGTTCCACGATAAAGCTTATTTCAAAATCAGCGTTTTAACTGAGATCTGTTTTAACAGAAGTGAAAACAACAACATCAGCGGAAAACCGGAGTTGTGACCTAATCTCTAACCTTTCATCTTCTAGTCGGTTGCCATAAGAAATCCTGTTTGTTAAAAAAAAAAAAACCTTAAAAGCAAATTGGATCGATACAGATAAAGCATTCGCACAAACATAGCAATTTAATAATGGGAAACGTTTTAAAACCCATTTTCTGGTGTAATGTGAAATGAAAATGTCTTATTTATAGGTGTATTTCACTATAATGCTGATTTAGTTTGTCAGATTGCATGATGTGCACATTTAAGGTCCTGTCACATCTCTAAAAGATAGTATTTCATGCTGAAACTGTTCCTTATTTTACTTTCTGTTTGTGCTGTGTGTAAATGCTTCTGCTTTAGGAATTCACTTTAGATTCCTTTCAGAAAAGCATCATTATTAACATGCGACAATCACAAGTTCCTTCTTCATTCTTCATTCATTCATTCATTATCTTCCGCTTATCCTCTATTAGGGTCGCGGTGGGGTTCCCCATGCCCATCCAGGGGAGAACGTCTCGGGCGCTGGGCAGATAGACCCAGGACAGGGCGCCAATCCATCGCTGGGCACACACTCACTCACACAGACACACTCTAAACGGGGCAATTTTTGAGAATTCAATTAACTTGATCCATGTTTTTTTTGGACTGTGGGAGGAAACCGGAGAACCCGGAGGAAACCCACGCAGACACATGGAGAACATGGAAACTCCACCCAGATGGGGATTCAAACCGGGAATCCCTAGCGCTGAGAGGCGAACGTGCTAACCACTAAGCCACCGTGCCGCCCTTCTTCATTATGTTCTTTAAAATGTAAAGTGCGTGTGTTTTAAAAGTAGCACCATATTCATTTTATTTGATCTTTGTATTCTGTTTATTGTTTAAGTGGCTCGAAAATCGCATCTAAATTGCCTTCATATAATGTCTGTCTGTGATTGTTGCCCTGTTCCCAGGGTGTATATGCCTAGCATCCTATGAATGAGTAATTTTTAGCTCTGGTTGTTCATGCGCCTCCACCTCCAGATTCTGTATCAGGGCTGACACTGTGGTCCAACCCTAACAATCAAGGCGAACTAATGCAACAACTCACACTCTCGGTTAGGGTTATTCTTCGCTCTTTTATCCACAACAGTATTTGTAATGCTGGACACAGAGATTGGACTCAGAATTCGCATTTTTATTTATCTCGAAGAAGTTCAATAGGATTAAAGTCAATAAATATCAATATTACACTTCACAGGAACTAAGGGACTTAAACAACATTTACAAAAACAAACCCCAAAACGCTCATGTTGCTTCTCTATTTAACTTTACAGATAGCAAAGTGTAGTTAGTTACACTCTAGTAGTGGGTTTGGCTTCCATGAGAAGAATTTGAAAAATGTACAAGGACTTTCATGCGCTCAGACGTGTCATCTAAAAACCTTCATTTAACTGTTCTGATGAAGTTATCAACAAGTTTATTTTTATGGTTAGAGGTTGTTTTTTAGATTTGAACTTTGATAATGGATTAAAGTAATACAACTGGTCACGGAGGAATTAAAAAAAAACAAATTAAATAGAAATATTATCTCATCTTATGATCATCCACTTAATTCTATTCTGGGTAGAACATTTACAGCGCTAGGCAGATACACCCAGGACAGGGCACCAGTCCATTACTGGGCACACTCGCACAGGGAGACTATGTAGGGGTAATTTATATAGGGCAATTTAGAGCAGCCAATTCTCATTGAAAGGTGTTTGAGAACATGGGAAGTCCACCCAGCACTGATAGGTGAATGTGCTAACCACTAAGCCACCATGCTGCCTGTTAAATAAAAAAATATGTATTAATAATATCATCATCTTCCGCTTAATACTTTATTAAGGTCGCAGGGGTGTTCCCCATGCCCATCCAGGGGAGAACATTTCGGGTGCTGGTGCAGATACACCCAGGACAGTCCCAATCTATTGCTGGCTGCTCACACACACACACACACATACACACTATATGAGGGAAAAATATGAGTCAATTAATCTATGTTTTTGGAATAAACCCAAGCGGACATGTGTATCACATGGAACCTGTTTGAAAATAATGGCACCCATATAACCTGTGCATTTTCTGTTACAGTAATATATATTTATTTTACATTTTCCAGGCTTTCCATCATTTCCAAACTCAACTCAGTCCTCTGTGCTTTTGGGTGAGGATCCTCCTCCATACTCACCACTGACATCCCCGGAAAGTGGCAGTGCCCCTGTGATCAGCTGCCGTGTGTGTCAATCTCTCATCAGTGTTGAGGGCAAGATTCATCAGCATGTGGTGAAGTGTGGTGTCTGCAATGAAGCTACAGTGAGTGCAAAACAAAATAGCACAATGCTACACTTCTAGTCATGTTGTGTTGTCATCTGTGCTCCTTATTTTTTTTACTGACCTAAAGTTTCTGCCTAAACCTTCATCTGAATGAATGAGGCCTTTAGCTTTAATCATGACATGATCATTGTGTAGAAAATCTTCTGCAATGCCATAGCATTATTTTCATCAAGAGCAGCACAGAGATCTGGAATTGATGAGAGAGTCTGCCCTCTTTAGGACGTTCTGAAGACTTTCTTAAGGTCACAAATCTGAAGTGGTAAATTCATGTTTTACCTCAATTCCCCTCAAGTCCTCATTTTCCTATTAACTACAATCCTTAATTCACATCATGATGCCCGATGAATCTGTCCATTGTCATCCTACAATCTGCTCATCACACCAGGGAAGAATGGAATGTGTGTATGAAACAACCTTTAGTTTTGCCACATAACATTGATGAGCTTCGGCCCATTCTAACCTGTAAACACATGAGTGATCTGAGTTATTTGATCAAATAATTTATGAAATGAAGCCTAACTGATGCTTGACATTTACATTACCTTTAGTTATTTAGCAGAAGCTTTTATCCAGTGATTATAAATGAGAGAAAAAGTCAGTAATTACGAAAAAAAGCAGCTACACTGTCATTCATTCATTCATTCATTATCTCCCGCTTATCCTCTATTAGGGTCGCGGTGGGGTTCCCCATGCCCATTCAGGGGAGAACGTCTCGGGCGCTGGGCAGATAGACCCAGGACAGGGCACCAATCCATCTCTGGGCACACACTCACTCACACAGACACACTCTAAATGGGGCAATTTTGAGAAATCAATTAACTTGATCCATGTTTTTGGACTGTGGGAGGAAACCGGAGAACCCGGAGGAAACCCACGCAGACACGGGGAAAACATGGAAACTCCACCCAGATGGGGATTCGAACCGGGAATCCCTAGCGCTGAGAGGAGAACGTGCTAACCACTAAGCCACCGCGCCTCCCCCAGCTACACTGTATTATATGAAATCTGATCATTATCCAATCTGGTTTCTAGATTATTATTGTTATTATTTTTATTATTATTCTATTTTTACATTTATTTATTGGTTTAATTTTTATATCAAGAGATGCGTTTTGAGATGTTTCTTAAAAATCATCTCAAAAATGATTCAGCCTTATGACAGTGTTGGGAAGATTGTTCCACCGTTTAGCAGTGGTGAACGATACGGAGTGAGAGCAAAGTGAATGAGTCGGAGTGTTACTTGAAATACAATAAATGCAAAAATGCTATACATTTTTGAGTAAATTCTAAAGAATCTGTTGTAAATCCAGTATATTTGTGGCCCTCAATAATATGGTGCTACTGATTTGAAATTGAAACTGCTTCTGCTCTCCTTCTCCTTTCAACATGTTCTGTCCTGCATTGTCTTTGTCCTCCTTGTATTTATTGCCCTTCACTCCTCTTCTTTTACTTTGTAGCCCATAAAAAATGCTCCAGCTGGGAAGAAGTATGTGCGCTGTCCCTGTAACTGTCTGCTCATCTGCAAGGTTACATCGCAACGCATTGCCTGTCCACGCCCTTACTGGTAAGCTAGGGACAATGTATCAATTCAGGTTATAATTTAATAATGCTATAGCATTTCTGAAATTGCCTGGATTGTTACAATTGTGTTCTTAGTCTTGTGTTAGATGAGCTTTTAGACATAAAAAGGTCTTGTATTATTAATATAGACATTTACAACTTTATCACTGGCAAAAATCTGATTTCAGGTTCACTGAAAAAGCAAGTATGAAACTCATTCATTCATTCATTATCTCCCGCTTATCCTCTATTAGGGTCGCAGTGGGGTTCCCCATGCCCATCCAGGGGAGAACGTCTCGGGCGCTGGGCAGATAGACCCAGGACAGGGCGCCAATCCATCGCTGGGCACACACTCAATCACAGACACACTCTAAACGGGGCAATTTTTGAGAATTCAATTAACTTGATCCATGTTTTTGGACTGTGGGATGAAACCGGAGAACCCGGAGGAAACCCACGCAGACACAGGGAGAACATGGAAACTCCACCCAGATGGGGGTTCGAACCGGGAATCCCTAGCGCTGAGAGGCGAACGTGCTAACCACTAAGCCACCGTGCCGCCTAAGTATGAAACTATGTATATAAAAAGGAGAATAGAGAATTAAATCCATGATGTATAGGATAACGTTCCCCACAGCAATACTTCACTTCCACATGCTTTCATGTATGATTCCAGCTGACTGGAACGGTTAATTGATTCTGACTGCTTGCACCAAATTTAGACTTTTTCATTAGAATAGTGTGACAGAAATAGTGTGACAGAACTCTTTGCATTTTGTGCTTACATGTTTTCCTTAGTAACGACAGGATGCATTAGGTAGAGCACTAGTTGTATTCTTCTTGATATCCTTCTCTGATCCTGCTTATGGACAAGTTGTTTATTAATTTAATTGTAGTTAGTAAAGTGTGTGTGTGTGTGTGTGTGTGTGTGTGTGTGTGTGTGTGTGTGTTTCTTATAGTAAAAGGATTATTAACTTGGGTCCAGTGCACCCTGGTCCAGCCAGTCCTGATCCTCAACCAACCGGAGCAAGAGTATCATGTGGCCACTGCAGTAACACCTTCTTGGTACTGTCCACACTACAGAGCAGAATGTAATATATGGCCAAAAGTGTGAACTACTTAAACATATTAAAATACATTTGCCCCAAATAGGAGTAAGAGGATTTAATAATTTTTGCAATTAATCGTGATTATAAAAAAAATACAATTTATAAATCGTAGGAGCAGATCCACATTGTCATGATGACATTCATTAGAAAAATATGTATTATAGCTGGAGCTTTAGGCCAAGTTGCTTAACTCGCACAAAACAAAAATTAAGCTCTACTTGCAGCACACTTGTCCATTTTCTTTGTCCTTACAGGAAAAACCTAGTTTTTTTTCAAAGGAATTTAAATATGTACTTTAAGGGACATGGACTTTTTTTTTCTTTTAACTTTAAAATTATTTAATATTTTGTGTTAATATTGAGGAAAGCCCTGAATTGTCATTTTTGTGTTTTTAAGTAAATATATAAAAACATCAAAAATGTGCATGGTTTCTGTAATTTCTGGCACTTTTTAAGTAAAGTTAAATATTAATTAATTGCATAATCATGATTCTTTCTTGGACAAAAATTGTACCATCAAAATCTAAAATCTAGCCATAAATAAATGTTTTAAAGTAGATTAATGAAAATAGCGGAATATACAAAAAGAATCTACAAGTTTGTTTCTATCTTGGTGGTATTTTGGAACAGGATGTATTTTGTAAGGGCGAACATTCCGACAGACATGATCCAATATGTAAGATAAATCAATTCCAGAATCATAAATAAGGTTGTAGTCATCAATCCAGTGAGGATAGGAATATTTCGCCAACATCAGATTTGATGCTAATAAAAATGAAGGATACAAACTAGTGTATTGTCCATTTTGTTTAATTTACATTGTGTAGTTCTCTCAAACCATTTATTTTGTTTAATATCATTTAAGGCGTTATTTCCGTTTGTTTACATTGCAGTGGACAGAGTTTACTGACAGGACGCTTGCTCGATGTCCCCACTGCAGAAAAGTGTGAGTGTCTGGTCCACCTTTGTGAAATGTTCTGTTGAGGTAACTGATATTCCTGTGTAGTGCTTACTCTTGATGCAGATGATTTTCTTGCAGCTCTTCAATTGGCCAGAGGTACCCCAGAAGGCGGAGTTTGTGGTGTTTCTTGCTCTGCTTGGTGTTTAGCATTACAGCTGCTGGACTGATTGTAAGTTCAACCAAATAATATAAGTTTTTTTTTTTCATTTTATTATTTTAAGTTTGTATTTAAAATATTAGCTTTTATTTAAAAACAATTTAAAACAATGTTATCTGCTTTGAATCATAAATATGTATCCTATGCTTAAAACCTTCTTCTGGACCAAATGGCAGACTTGTCTTGTTAGGTAGAAATAAAAAGGGATTTTATAGAAGTATCAAATAGAATATTTATCAGACTTATTTACCATTTATTTACTTGCCTGTGAATCATGTGATTTCATGGAGATATAGCACATTTGCAGTTAGTTACATCTGACTTTTTTTGTTAGTTTATTACATTGGCAGAAACTTTTATACAAAGCAATTTGCAAGTATCCCAATTTGATTATTGGGTTAGAACACAGAGTCAGCACCCCCTGGAGCAATGAGGGTCAAGGGCCTTGCTCACGGACCCACATTGATAACTTCAGTGGACCTGGGATTTGATCACGGAGCCACCACATCCACATTGTAGTTAATTAATTTGTCGATTTCATTGACAATTGTAAGGCCATTATTTCACCCATTGCAAATAAATTCTATCTATTTCTCTCTAGGCAGGGACATGGTCTCAGGCTCACGAGTACAGAGGGATTTACGCTTCCTGGGCAGCTGTGCTTCTGCTGGTAGTGCTGAGTCTTGCCAGGGCACTGTACTGGAGCTGTCTACGAGTCAGCCAGCCTCTGCAGAACTTCACATAGAATAATGACGAAAACAAAAATGAAGAAGAAGGGGTTAAAGGAAGAGATGAAGGTTAAGCCATTTAGTTAAAAGCAGAGGGAATGCAAACTAAGAGGGTAAGGAATGAATTAAAAAAAGAACGGAGCGCTGGGAATACGGAAACACATGAAGGGTATAAGCATTCACTGGGGTAAATGAGCTGAGAGAATCTGGATTATGATGGAGAACAGATGAATGAATGAAGGGTTTCGGGTGAAGAAGGTATCAGTTTTAAGAAAATATTTATTTAGCTGAATGTTTGATGTATCACCAATGACTGTGCAAACCTACTGATCTATTTAACTCCAATTCAATGGCCCTGAACATGATGTGTCATTTACAAAACCCTCATATCGACCACTTAAACACTTCTCACTGGTCACAGTGGTTTAGTAGCTTGTTAGGCCGAGTTCAAATTGACAAGCGGACATGCATATACAGCCCTTATCCAATGACCGTGTATTCATTTAGATAGATAGCTGGAAGTATAGCGAAACACGAGAGGAGTGGAGGTCTTGTAGTCTAAAGAGATTTGTTTAAGAGTGCAGTCTTAAATGTTAGCATTAGCTTTTTCACATATGCTGCAAATATCAGCACATCTGCAGTCCAAAGCATCTAGAGGCCTTACAGAGAGAGACTGCTGTCTCACCTCGACACAGGGGCTCTGCTTTAACATGTCTAAGCACACACATACGTTCCCATGTGCGTGTAACATATAAAGTACATACAAATATCCCATTCTAAGCGTTAATTACAAAATCGTCAAGCCAGTTTAGAATAAAATACCATATTTAAACAAGCCACTCACTATTCAATGTTTCAAATGAAAACCGTATCTAATTTTAGTCTGAATCACACATTTTTATGCTCTTTACCTTTAAAGTGTAAATAAAACAACAAAATTTACGTCGTACTCACTAAGCATGGTTAGCATAACATGTATATGATATAAAACAGCCTAAAATTAGCACATGCAGCTCTCACAAATAAACTGGTTCCACAAGGGGGGGCTAAAGTCGTTTGTTTAAACTCGACCATCTTAGTTGCTCATTTAAACGTCCTTGTGATCTGATGTATATTCATGCATGAAGGTTCTTTACATTCCCAGTATGATGTTTTGTTCTGTGGAAAACAGTCATTTTTAATGCTTGTTTATTGGTTATTGTTCTTTTAAAGAATACTGACTGTGCCGTTGCACTATGAGACTTTAACATATTATGATTCTTTAATGTATTTTTTTCCCTATGTTGTGAAATCACTACAGCATTTTGCTTAGTTTTTTAAATAGGTTTCTATGTACTAACCATGTGAAGAATTGTCTGTGTGCACATCCTACCTGACCATGACATTAGAATCTGAACGTGCTGTTTTAAGTTAAACTGGAACAGGGAACCTTTTTTCTTATTTATAATCAGAGGGATGATGTTAATATCACTATTATGTGACAAATGTCATGTTATTAACTTCAATATAAGCTGTGGTTATAAAGGAGTGTGCTAATCGCAGTTTTCAGCATATTTTGTCTTTAAATGCTCTGTTACGTATCAGTTCAGGACGTTAGACACTTTTTTTTTATTGCTGTCAATAACCTTCGCTGAACTGGCTTTTATGCATTTGGTTTTTATGCATTTGTACATGCATTTCCTTTGCGTTCTTCCCCAAACACACACTCTTAAGTTGGTTTAGTAATCAAAAACCAAATCTGAATTCATAACTTATAGGATTTGTATAAATGGGTATACAGTATGGACAATAGTATTGGGACACACTTTTTAATCATTAAGTGTTGTTGCTTTATTTATACTGAATACTAAATCCATATAAAAATCATGAACCTACCTATAAATTCTGGACAAATGTTTTTTGTATTATGTCTTCAACTTTGTGCAAACAATTTGTGGAAGGTGCATGTTTGTCTCAGTATGCCCCATTTCAAAGCAAGTTTCAGAATGATGAAGTTCAGTGTGAAAAATCCTGATTGGCCAAGTGCAGATTCCTGTCCTCGACCTTTTCAAACACCTTTGGAATAAATTAGAACAACAAATGTCTTGTCCACCATCAGTGTCAAACCAGACAAATACCTCTCTGAAGTAATGTATAAAAACCTTGCAAAGATATACTTTTATATATAAGTTATACTTCCAAAAAACTGACCCAGAATTATAGGTGTTCATATAGTTTATATATGGGTGCACAAAAAATAGTAAAGATTTAACTTTTTATATAAGTGTTCTTTTAATAATCATTCAAGTTCACATAGGTACAGAAACACTAACATTTTCAAATAGCTCTGTATAATTTTTTGACATGTGATGCCAAACCCAAAGTTTAGTCCTAAAAGTCATTTCAGACAGTTTTAATCTTTATGGGAAACTCTATTACTGACAACATATAATTACCCTTACTGAATTCAAATGACTTAACAATTGGTTTACTTGATTGGCAGCAATAAACATATGACATTATATTTTATAAAATAAACAATGCCCACCTTTCATTGGAAGTTCATGTACGTAGGTGCCTAATGTCCTGGACTGCATTATTTAAGGTTCCATGTACCTGATGCCTTATGTAGGCCATGTACAATGAGACCAGGATAAAGCTTTTTTGAGTTTGTTTACAGATAATGAATTTTAAAGGCATGATGGCAATTAATGAAGACAGCATAAAATGTGAAATAAAAATTTCTGTCTGTTGTGTACTTTATTTACACATACATTAATTCAGTTTAACTTTTTGAATTAGGGACAGACTCTTCTTCTCACCCTCCGCTTTGTGTTGTACCCAATAACATCTCTTAACCTTGATTTATTCACAATAATGCACGCCCTCTTGTGCATTATGGCATTTAATAATGGCTACAAATACTCTATAAAAAACAACTTTCGATTCATAAATGCATTTATTTAAAAAGCTAAATTGTCAATAAACTGGTCTTTCGTGACATAATCTAGTTTATAAACAATGATCGCTGAGTAACAGTATTCTGGTTTCTCTAACAATCAAAAATGCTACTGACCTACTGAATCTACTGACCAAGTTACATAACACAATTTATTTAAAAAAAACGCCGCAACAGTCTTAGTGCTTATTGGGAATCGGCTCACTGTTTATATTAATCTGTATTTTATTATTTGAAATAACGTATAATATATCATGCTTGAAGCGATCAGAGGTGTGCATAATTGTCAATAATATCATGACTGGAAAAACAGCTCAGCCAATCAGTTTTAAGGAACAGAACTACCATTTTTAAAATCATGTTTATGTAATAGGGACCAGTCTGCTATGCTGACATGGAGGAATCATTTCCACTATGCGAGGGTGTAAACAGATTGTGGTCCCCACAGTGCACACACGCACACACAAAGTAAATCTCTTGTTTCATGTGGATGTGTTTTTCTGTGACACAAAAAGAATAAGAAGGATAGGAAACATACAAAAGGCTTTTAAAAACCACAAAACTTCCCTCCCACAGAGATAACGGGTAACAAAAAGGGAGGTGGCAGAAACAGGAGAGTAAACTCAGCATTAATGAGGGAACAGAACAGTAAGAGCAAGTGACATTGTGATTGAAAGAAAAGAGAGTCATGAAAAAGAAAGAAGAGCTGTGTCTGTTGTTCTGTGTATATGTAAGAAGCTTTGACTCATCTGGTATTTAGTTTTTACTTGAAATCCATCTTACTCATGTGAAGCAGAATCACAGTGATTAGCTTCATATCCTGCTTAGTCGACCTTAAACCTTTTGTAAGCTCCCCTAATACATATACTCATCAGGAAAACAGTTTGTTCCCACTGTAATGAGCATGAAGGCTTACTGACTTGCACAAATGCAGTCAACTTTATCTCTTTCACTACTAAAAGGATTCAGGACTTAAGTCAATCCGTGTGACCTTACACTTGCAACAGTTGATTAAAATAAAGATAGAAAAACATTCCAAGTGAAATCAAACCAGTGTTTTTTTCTGTTCATCATCGGTGTTTGCCAGCAGAAAGACACTTAGTTTAGGAAACTTGTAACGTAATATCTGTAGTTAGTTTCAATTGATTAGGCCCATATTTGTTGCATTATAGGCATTTTTGTTAAGAAACTTGGAAACCCTATACAAAAAAAAACATTTTTGCTGATGCTGAGTCAGCTACTATAGCGAGAAGGACTATGTCGAAGCTACGAACCACATTTGGGCCCTTTGAGAAAACATTATTCAAAACAATGTCCCAGTGCTGAGTGCATAAAAACATAATGCCCCTAAGCCTTAGTGAAGGGCCTGGTCATTTTGCAGCTTCTACATAGTGCCTCTGGCTATACTAACTGTCTAGGCATCAGTAATGTATTTTTTTGTGTAAGTATTTAAGGTAAGGCATGGTCTGGTTGAGGGGATCAAGTGTGAATCCAGTGTATCATTTAACGCTATTTGCACTATGCAGGATGTACATGTGCTTTGGGTTTATATTGCTTTCATTTTCACGCATTGTTACATGTGTATGAATTCAAATACACAATTAAAAATAATTCATATAAGCTATGTGAGAACAGTTTGGGGAAGGTCATTTACACAGCATGAGTGTGCCCAATTGCATAATACAAGGTCTACAAATGTATGAATGGGTGAGTGTGATTTGGAAGATATTTACCAGCTCACGGAAACTGTCAGACCCTATCATCCAACATCAGTGTCTCACTTCAGGAATGATATTTTGGAAGAATAAGCAAAATTTCCATCTATACACTTTCACAAATAGTGAAGGACATCAAATCTGTAATCTGTAATTGTTTCAATACTTTTTTCCCATATAGTGAAAATTGAAGCATAAAAAAACTTTGATAAAAATTAATTACACTGTGTACTGTTTGTCCAAACCATTAACATTATACCAAATTGATTTGAGACTGTTTTTTTGTATATCATTTTATAAGTTAAATCAGGGATAAAGAAATTACCTAAAGTATAAAACAGCTAGGGTTTATGGATGGATAAGCTGCTTTGTAATACTCAGTGTCAGACCATTCTTTGGGAACATCTGTGCTTATCAACAGGTTTTTTCCTCTTTGTTTTTTTGCTGTCTTTGAAACAATTGATAAAACTAAAGAGGAAAGTGGAAATCTTACTGTCTATAGAGTTGCATGTCATATGTCACCCTACACCATATCAGTGTGTGACAGTAAGATCTCAGCATTGCTAAAAGCACACGTTCCACTCAATTAGCAGCATGCATTATTGATAGCTGTCTGGAGCTGTATTTGTTTTTACACTGGAATTAAAAGCCTCCGGTGTCACATATCACACTTCTGAAAGACACCAGAAGAAAAACAAGAAAGGGGAGCATGGCTTCAACAGCAATGAATGAGTATAGGTCATTCTATTTTTACTGAATTCACTGTAAACACAATGGTGAGGTAGTAGATGCAGCAGATATTACATGTTTAAGGTGAATGTCAATGTATTTTGGACTGTAAACCCCCAGAAATACACTTTATGGTTTTAGGAATAAGCTAAAAAAAAGAAAAAATGTTATTATCATTAGTATTTTATTGTGATCATGTTGTAGACTCAATTTTTAGTGCTGGGACACATGCTGTAGCTAAAAGAAAAACTGCTTAGAAGCTGATATTACAAAATACAGAAATAATAATTTCATTACATGTTATAAATCTGGATCAGAGTCCAGATTTTTTGTCAGATAATCAATTTATATTTGGCTAGGATATCTAGAGAACACAAAGATATAATATAAGTAAATAGCTGGTGCTTTCTTAATCATTCATTCATTCATTCATTATCTCCCGCTTATCCTCTATTAGGGTCGCGGTGGGGTTCCCCATGCCCTTCCAGGGGAGAACGTCTCGGGCGCTGGGCAGATAGACTCAGGACAGGGCGCCAATCCATCACTGGGCACACACTCACTCACACAGACACACTCTATAGGGGGCAATTTTTTTGAGAATTCAATTAACTTGATCCATGTTTTTGGACTGTGGGAGGAAACCGGAGAACCCGGAGGAAACCCACGCAGACACGGGGAGAACATGGAAACTCCACCCAGATGGGGATTCGAACCGGGAATCCCTAGCGCTGAGAGGCGAACGTGCTAACCACTAAGCCACCGTGCCGCTTTCTTAATCATCATATATAAATATGAATCTGATGACCATGAATTGTTCAGTTGTAAAGCATTATACAGTCCTAATGAGGACCACACTGGACTTTCCTGATCCACCTGCCACTCGAGCTAGTGCCAAATGATGAAGAATTAGGATTAGCCCCAGTATGGCCATCTCTCATTTACCTATTTCTACTCACAGTATGATTGATGTTTGTTTAACTATTTTTTAGTAAAGTAATGATGTACGCTGGTGGATGACAATGACACCTTTGCACATCTCTAATGAGCTTAGTTCTAAGTTATTTTACTATGTTTTATATTAGCTATAGCTAATTAGCTATAGAGAAACATTGAAATATACTTAAACAAACATATCTGCACATATGTTTTGAATATACTACTGAATCATGAATTATATGCAATTAAATTAACCCTTTGTACTCCATACAGACTAGGTAAAGTATAGATCATCTTTTCTGTAATCAGTGTGCATGTGAGAGAGACCGTAAGAGAGAGAGAAAGAAAAGGAGGAGAAGGAGGGGTGACAGACAGGTGTCTTTCTTGTTGGATCCATCACACATTTCATTCTGGTTGATGGGAACTGGACCTGAGAGTTTACACTCCATCAAAGGTAGTAATATCATTTTACCTAATTTTCCTACTCAATATTTTATAAGTTACCAGATCATTTTTGAGTGTTTAATCAGATTGGTATGTAAAGTTAACAGCATTTTACAGTTTTTAAAATATATCAGTGCCTTTTTTTGCCACTTTTAAAATGGGGTTTCACTGTTTTTTCACATGTAATTACATGAAAATATATGCACGCGCTAAACTAAGAAGTTAAAGAATTTGAATAATACTAGACAAATAACATTCTATGCTTTCCACTATTACATGAATTTATTGTCTATTATAATCGCTCCCTAATTCTAACACAGTATAATATTAATTTTAAAAAACAGCTGTGTTTTGTATTTACTGTATAACTGGGACCTTATTCAAGATATTGGTATTCAGTTCCATAAATAAATAAATCAATAGTAGCCTTTTCTGATTACAGTATACAGGTCAAAGAAAATTGATAAGGTCAGTAAAAAAGTTTAAAATGCTAAAATTGATCATTTGAAGGTATATGGATATTAGAATAATGTAATGAGAATGCTAATATGATTTTTAACTATCTTACAGATGCACTGTAGTTGCAGTACAAATCCGGGAGTTTCATTCTCACCATACTGGAGCAGAAGTAAGTGCAGTGGTATGCTGATGTAACACTTGTGACAATTACAATTATATTGTTTATTTCATATAATAATCGATATTTAAAGTTAAAATACAACTTTAATGTCATATTAACATTTTTTCAAAAGTGCAGTTGATTAGTAGCATCTTTGAGCTGTAAACTCCAGATTTTAAATAAATCATGAAGGTCTTCACACTTGACTGTCATCTTGAAAATCATAAAATATTGCACTTACACAAATATCTTATATATCAAATATAAAGCTCTATATGATAAAGTGGCAGCATTAAAAACAGTTGAAAGCATTTTAAGATTTAAATCATTTGGAGATGTTTTGCTCATTTGTTTCTAGTCTAACGTTTTATTTATGTATATGCAGACTCACTACACTTCAGATTTAACTGATTATTATTAGGTATTGCCTAAACATTTTGAAGTACATGGTACATGTTAGTGTGTAGTTACCCAATATTAATCATTTAAAGCTAATTACTTACATTGCATTCTTTATACCCAAGAGCAAGCTTTATGAAATATTAGAATAATTTCTAATATCCCATGAGTGGTAAACAATATGCAGCAGCACCAATGATTATTTGTGCAATAAATATATCAAATTAATCAAGAGTATCAACTAAATATTTTGACAGCACTCAGGAATCAGTCAGTCATTGTCTTGTAGTTAAGAAACCAGCCTTGAGAACTGAAGTTCCCTGGTTTGAGTACTATGGCTGAAGTGCATTTCAGTGTGTGTGTATGTGTGTTTCACTGTACCGATGTGAAAATAATGGTAAAGGACAAAGTGGACAAAATAAATAGTTCACACACTACTCATATATACAAACATATATACAATGAAATATTATTTGCATTAAATTAGTAATTAATTAATTACTAAGTAATTTTAAAAGTTTTCACAAAAGATGCACTTAATCTTTGCATTGATCCTGACTGGTTGATTCTATAGTTAATTTGTGGCTAGTCAATACTCTTATTGGTTCTCATTTATCTCTCTTCTCAGCAGTGCTGTATCCGGATTGGGCATGCAAACCAGCCTGGTCTCCAGGTTCTCGGCAAGTGCAGCTGTGGCATTTTCTCCTGGAGTTATTAGGGAGAGGTGGAGGTGAAGCTATAACGTGGGGTGTTGAATGGGGAGAGTTTGTGATCCGAGATCCTGAACAACTGGCCAGGCTATGGGGAGAAAGAAAAGGCAAACCTCAGATGAACTATGATAAACTCAGCAGAGCACTAAGGTATTTAATCCTAAAAAACAGTTATTCATCAAAATTCATGTAGCTCCAAAGATAATCACAAATCTAAAAATATGAGTAGTGCATGTATGATACGTATGATATATAGTATTAATTTACTGTTGTGCAGGTATTACTACAACAAGCGGATTCTGCATAAGACCAAAGGGAAAAGATTTACATATAAGTTTAACTTAAGCAAACTTATCTTGGTAAATTATCCCTGCCTGTCTAGCTGTTACCAGGTGTGTATGATTATATTTTTGTAATATTTCTGAAATAATTTATCCAGCACTATAAATCAATGTGCCTTTAATGTTGTATGTGCGAAACCTAAGGCTATTTGTTTAATAAACAAAATCTGTATTTTGTTAGTACACTAAAAACTTTACATGACATTTTTTGGAGAGAGAGGATTGCTCTAAAAAGAACTCCCTGCCATAATGTGTTTATTATTTTTTTTCTCACAGGCCATCCAGTCTGTAAACTCATTTCCTTTTCATTTTTCACCTGAGCGGCCACTTTATAGCAACCCTGTGGGTGGGGGTAATAAAACTTTTTTCTCATACTCTTATTTCTTTCATATCTTTTTATTTAGTTTTATATTTGCCTCTTACTTATTAAGAACATTTTCTGTAAATGCTTATTTATTTATTTATTTATTTATTTTTACCAATCATTGATGTACTTTTATTTTAACTAGTAGGTATGTTTTATTATACAGTACATTACTGAACTTGTACAATAAACAATGTACATCAAAAAATGGTTAAACTCACAAAAGCGCTGAAATGTTGGATTAAGCGGCACGGTGGCTTAGTGGTTAGCACGTTCGCCTCTCAGCGCTAGGGATTCCCGGTTCGAATCCCCATCTGGGTGGAGTTTCCATGTTCTCCCTGTGTCTGCGTGAGTTTCCTCCGGGTTCTCCGGTTTCCTCCCACAGTCCAAAAACATGGATCAAGTTAATTGAATTCTCAAAACTGCCCCGTTTAGAGTGTGTCTGTGTGAGTGAGTGTGTGCCCAGCGATGGATTGGCGCCCTGTCCTGGGTCTATCTGCCCAGCGCCCGAGATGTTCTCCCCTGGATGGGCATGGGGAACCCCACCGCGACCCTAATAGAGGATAAGCGGGAGATAATGAATGAATGAATGAATGAATGTTGGATTATATTTGTTTATATATAACTTTTATATATATATTATATATATATATATATATATATATATATATATATATATATATATATAGTTTATATATTACTTACATATATATATATATATATATATATATAATATTGAGGGGCTACTCATATGAGCCATTTAACAAAAACATAATTAAATTACAGTCTACAGTCAACTGTTTAACCAACTTTTTAGTGTTCATACATTAATCACATGCAATGCTTATGAATAGAGCAATGCTGAAATATCACATTGATAATCTAACAATACTAAGGACTAATTAATTTAATGATATTATGGTTAATAAAAGTTTACATTTCTATCCAAGTTATGAATTATTTCGTTTAAAAAATAGTGTTATTCTAACCATGTGTTATAAGCTGTTTTTAACATTACATTTTTACATCTGTGTCTGTCAGTAGGAAAACCACCAGTTTCCCACCCTCTGCTGCTTTCATACTATCAACCAAAATCCATCCATTATCAGCAGACTCATCCAGTCCAGGGACAGTCGCCCCTCCATTCTACACTGAGTGCATCATCAAGTAATCTGTCTGACCTCTCCTGCCTACCATCGTTCAACCCTGCTCTTCATTTCAGGCCTACTTTACATCACTGGCTAACAAAGACTGAGTTGTTAAACAAAGCCATGGCTCCAAGACAGAGAGAAAACAATGACGGACAAGAGAATGAGTTACAATGACAAAATGAGACTTTGAAAAATGTTTTTAATTACCAATAGTAAATCAAAATACCTTAATTATAAAATTGCAATGTCAACAATGCACTGTAGGTTTTCTGATTTGGTTTGTTTCAGACCGGACAATGTAAAAGTAAATGGGTATCTGAACACATGAGCAACACACTGTTACAATACAGTAACACATATCTGTAAGAATTTTTAGGATTAACGCATAAATCAAAGGTCAAGCACAGTGGCTTAGCGGTTAGCACGTCCACCTCTCAGCGCTGAGGATCCACATTTGAATCCCAATCTGGGTAAAGTTTCCATGTTCTCCCCGTGTCCACGTGGGTTTTCTTGGGGTTATTTCATTTCCTTTCACAGTTCAAAAACATGGATTCAAGGTGAATTGGCTGCTCTAAATTGCCCTCAATTGTGTCTGTGTGAGTAAATATGTGCCTAGCGATTATCACCCTGTCCTGAGGATATTTTCCTAGCACCCGAACTGTTCTCCGCTGGATGGGCATACAAACCCTCCCCACAACTCTAGTAGAGGATTAAGTGGAAGAAATGAGATGAGATGAGAATCAGCATCAGTAGTTCTCAGTCAGTGGGATGACATTCAGGTGTGAGTGGTACCTTTGCATTTATGAAATCTATTAAAGTCTGATTGTCACAGTGTTGAGAATCATCTACTATCCCAGTAGTGCACTGTGTGGTTCAGGATCACTGGAGAACAGAAAACTAAAAACTGTAACTGAAACTGATTAAACAGTCAACATTTTTTTACATGGACATCAACATTCCTAATAAATTATCTGATGCGTGTATAATGGTAATCTAAGATGAACAAAAAGAGATCTTTAATGTAATGATTTTTAATGTATGCTTAAAGCACTAAGGGAAATACTTCAAGTACAGTACCAGTCAAAATTTTGGACACACCTCCTTCTTGCTCCATCCATTACCTGTTTTTTCCACTTTCCACATAGATGGACTTTGTAGTTTTACAATTACAGACTGTAGTACATCTGTTCTTTTTGTTAGTCCCCTGTTGGTTCTCTGTTGGCTATTGGTCAGGAACATCACAGAACAGGTATAATTTGGGTGGTGGATTATTTGTTGTCAGTTCTGCAGTGACACTGATGCAGTGAGTTTTTTTTAATGCAGTAGTGCTGCTGTAGTTTCATTTAAACACCTCAGTGACACCTCAGCTGGGATAGGAAAAATGCACCAACAGATGGACTGCAATCTGTAATTGTAGAACTACAAAGTCCATGTTTACAGTAAGTGGAACTTATAACATGGACATAACTCCGAAAAACCCTAACCCTCTCTTACAATTACTGTATAGATTTAACCACAAAGATTCACTTTAATTATATTGCAAACATCTCTTAAAGGGCCTCGACAAAATTCCCTTCCATTATTCTGATTCCGAGGGCTTGGATTAAAGTTTACTTAAACATATGGCGTCCCCTAGTGGCAAGGATTTGTAACTCCATATCGTAAAGTCAGGTGACAGGCTAGACCGAGATCTTACATATTGTCAACCAGCCAATCAGGTGCCAGATTTTGTTTGTCAATCATATTTTATTAAGCTATTCGACGACAACAACAGTTACTTGTCCATTAGTTTCACTGAAGTTATTTATTGGCTAAAAGTAAATTGATTGAAACTTCTGTGAATGTCGGTAGCATTAGACAATTTCTACCTTCTTTGGAAAAACTGTAAAGAGTTTTAAAAACTATCCATCCATTATCTTCCGCTTCCATATGCCCATCCAGGGGAATTTGGAGAACTCAATTGACCTTGATCCATGTTTTTGGACTGTGGGAGAAAACCGGAGAACCCGGAGGGAACCCACGCGGACGCCGGGAGAACATAGAAACTCCACCCAGATTGGGTTTCGGACGGGAATCTCTAGTGCTGAGAGGCGAACGTGCTAACCACTAAGCCACTGTGCCTCCCAGTGTTAAAATCTAAATTCTTACTTAAGAAATAAAATTAATATATATAAAAGTAAGTGTACAGGCTACTAACTTCCCAAGTAAAATAAGAAATAAACTATTTTATTTGTGAAATGGATGTGTGAGACCCGTTCATTCAACATGTCCCAATATGATTGACAACAAAAATGTAGTGTTTAATTGGTTTCAGTAAAAAAAAAAGTGTAGTGTTTTGGTTATTACACAGTTTTTTATACCACGATCAAGTAAAAGGGGCGGCACGGTGTCTTAGTGGTTAGCACGTTCACCTCTCAGCATTAGGGATTCCCGGTTAGAATCCCAATCTGGGTAAAGTTTCCATGTTCTCCCCGTGTCCGCGTGGGTTTCCTCCAGGTCCTCCGGTTTCCTCCCACAGTCCAAAAACATGGATCACGGTCAATGGAGTTCTCCAAATTGCCCCATATAGAGTGTGTTTGTGTGCGTGTATGTGTGAGTGAGTGTGTGCCCAGCGATAGATTGGCGCCCTGTCCTGGGTGTATTTGCCCAGCGCCCGAAATGTTCTCCCCTGGATGGGCATGGGGACCCTAGTTTAGGATAAAGCGGAAGATGATGGATGGATAGATGGACGATTAAGTAAGGTAAGGACGTTGTTATCGCTCCAGTCCAGCAGGTGCCGTCTTAGAGCAACGTGGAGCGAGCGAATTGTGACGTCACTTTGGCGCCGAATCGTTTGAGTGCTCTCGCCAGCGACTAAGTGCTTTTTGTGTTGAAGAAAATTAAAAATAAAATTTGAAATAACTACGAAACTGATAAAGATGCAGCGAAGCATTGCGTAAGTTTACACACGAATGTTCGTAATTGTCTAAAACAGGCGCTTGTGTCTCGTATCAATAAGTGAATGGTTGTTAGCCACATGCAGGAAGCAGATAGTCAGCGTCTTTATTTAACTTTAGCTTATTGTTGCAGAATTAATGTAATGCCCTTCACGTTTGGCTGATGCGATCATAAATGGGTTACCATGTTTAATGTGCTGCAAAAAACATATCTGATTTCAACAATGCATCTTTTTCAAAAGCTTGAAAGCTAACATGCATTAAAAAGGGCATCAGTTACATTATTAGTTCTTTTTTGCATGGTGTTTTCTAGTTGCCCTCCACATCTAATAAGAAATAGGAAAGTTGTGCCCGGGTGGGCATTCAGACTAAAACTACCAATTTGTTTATCGGGATTTCCTCCACTGTGTTCAGCGCTATCATGAAGAAGCAGAAAGATGATGACACTGAAAATGATTATGTAATAATTCAACTTAAATATGACACTTAGATTAAAATAATTTTATTATTAGTGTCACGAAGAACTAAACTTAAATAAAGGAAATAATATAAAAAATAACGTGCTGGAATCTACTTGAAGCTACCCAAAGCTAGTAAAGGACAAACCACATCTGCTCTTATGTTTATTAAGGACCAGTTTAATAGTTAATGCTTAAACAAAGCTTAATTATTTTTGTGTTTATATGTCGTTTGGTGACTGTTCTCTACCTCTTCTAGGTTAGTGGTAAACCATACTTTGGTGGTGGTAAATTTTATGTACAGGTTGGTCAACAACCAATGTAACCTGCAGGTGTAGTAAGTAATGAACAATAAAAGGTTGCAGGTAAACATTAATACTTTACATTGGTGACTAAAAAGATCATTTTCTTAATCTTAATTAAAAGGGGTAAGATTTGCAAGGTGTAACCACAAGCACATCCATCTTAATTATTGACCATGTTGCTGCTTACAGGGTTGTTAAATATGTTCTGTTTGGTTCATTTATACATTTGCATTAGACGGCTTTTCCTTACATGTTAAGTACTTAGAAATAAGTAAAGGTATTTCAGAAAAAGGTAAAGGTATTTCACACCTTACTAAAACGTTCATATTTCTTATGGTTCAGTCTATATTAAAAGTCTGTATTTTGTTCATTGATTTCCTCCACTGTGGTCACCCTTAACATGAACAAGCAGACAGATGATGACACTGAAAATGGTCATAAAATAATTCATCTTAAATATGACACTTGGAATAAAATTATTATAATTGTCACTTTGGATAGTCGTGATAAATGCACTTTGTTTATTATTGTTTAATTCCATTTATTTTCAAAAAAATATATATAAACATGTGATAAGCGTTCAACCATTTTAAATTCTGGTCAGTTGAGATTTTTATGCAATTTATTTCTCAGGTCCTTTTTTTCACCAGCCAAATCTAAGGAGAAGAATGATAAAGAACCCAAAGAAAAATCTGGGTAAGTAAACACAATTTCTGTCATTTATTTTCAGTTGTATGATGGTGTAGTTTAGAATTCGGACCTTTATTACCAATGATTTTTATGGCCTTAAATATTACGTAGTCATGTATGATGCATGCACTCTCCCCACATAAACACATTTGTGTAAACCTATGTAGGTGTTCCTTTAAAAGAACTAAACTTTATAATTTTTTATTATTCAAACTTATTTTTTATAAAAGTGTTCTGTTTTTGTACTTCTGGTTCAATCTTTGGTCCTTATAGGTCTGTTAAAAGCCCCCTTAAACCTCAGAATGGTAAGCAGGAATGTGATTCACCAGTAAAAAAGACAAGCAGGCGATGCCGTGCGATCATTGACAGTGATGAAGAGGAGGAAGTGGTTAAAGTGGAGAGCTCCAAACAATCTGAAGTGAAACCAACTACACCAAGCAAAGAAAAGGTGCAGATTGCATTGTATATCTCTCTGTTAAAAAAATCCAAAATCATCCATCCATTATCTTCTGCTTTATCCTCTACTTGGGTCGTGGGGGGGTTCCCCATGCCCATCCAGGGGAGAACGTTTCGGTTGCTGGGCAGATACACCCAGGACAGGGCGCCAATCTATCGCTGGGCGCGCACTCACACAGGCACACATACAAACACACTCTCTATGGGGCAATTTGTTGAATTCATTTGACCTCCATCCATGTTTTGGACTGTGGGGAGAACATGGGTGAACATGGAAACTCCACCCAGATTGGGATTCGAACCGGGAATCCCTGGTGCTGAGAGGCGTACATGCTAACCACCAAGCCACCTTGCCACCCCAAATCTAAAACCATCCTAGCTGAATACAAAAAGTAGACTCATCAAGCAGGTTATTGTCTATGCAAATGGCTAATTTGATAATAAATTATGTCTTGATTCATGACCCCCAAAATTTTCTATATTAAATGTCTTGGTCTTTTTTTTTTGGCCTCTGTTAGACTGAAGAAAAGACAGCTGTTAGCCCAGTTCCTTCAAAACCAGTTGTTTCTTCAGCAACCCCGGTCACTCCTGTAACTCCAGCTGTATCTGTAACCTCTGACACCCCAGGAACCCCTGTTACACCAAGTTCTGTTTCACCCTCTGGCATTCCAAAACGCAGGACTGGTAAGTGTTCATTTTACTTAACTAAGCATATCATGCCTTCTAAAATTATTGTTTTTTTTAATGTCGGTTTCTTCGTTTTTTTGGGACCAACTTACTGTTTGGTGCTAAGTTTGAACATTTTAATTCTCTGAAACAGAAAGTTGGATTTGCATTGCATTTTCAAACAATTATGGAACTTTACTTGCATCATAATTTTCAGAAAACCATATACTAAGACTGTTCTCTATGATGTTATGTCCCCACATATTTTTTTTGGCTAAACAATGTATCTTGCATAATTCATATTTTATATTATTGTATTGTGCTTGGTTTATAAAGACTTTCTTTGGCTTAACATTTACTTTAGCATACTCCATTATTTCTGATTGCTGCTATTTTTCAAATCATATTTAAACATGCTTAATGATTTTAAATAACATTTATTTTTGCATGTGGGTACTTTCACACTGTCTCTAGGCCTTTTCCAGATATCTTGTCTCTTTTTCATTACAAATTGTTCTGGTTTTGTAGCCCGTAAGAATTTCCCCAAGAGGAAGTTGGACAGCAGGAGTGATGAAGAGGGAGAGAAAGAGAAGGAGTGTATTAAAGGCCAGGAGATTAAAAGAGCACGGATAGAAGTCTCTAATGATCAAAAGGGTAAGACTAAACAATTAATTACAGAAAGGCTTATTTGCTCAAATATTGAGATGTTTGCGGCAGTGGTGTTGGTGACCTGTTTTTTTCAATGCAGTTAATGAAGTCGAGTCTATGGAGGTGGAGGAGAAGAATATAAATGCAGAGAGTGTTAAACAACAAGCAAATACAAAGGGTGATGAAAAGCCTCAAGAAAGCTTGGGAACTGTTGAAGAGGAAGAGAATCAAAAGGAATCTGAAAAGAAAGATGATGAAGATGGCCGAGTTGAAAAGAAAAAAGTGAACGCTAATATAAAGAAAGAGAAGAAATCTAGTCCAAAGGCAGTAAAAAAAGAAAAGGAGGAAGTGGAGGAGAAAGATGTAGCAGTCAAGAAGAAATCAATCAGCAGTTTCTTTGGTATTTATCAGTTTTGCACTTTACTGTTTTGTCAGGGTGACAGTACTTGAAAATGTGGTGTCTCACTTTTTTGAAGCACCTAGAAAAGCAGCAGTCAAGCTGGAAAAATCGGACGAGAAGGTTGGGATGGATAAAAAGATGGAAGAAGAGAAGACTGATTCAGTGTCTGCAGTAAAAGAAAAGAAAAGGTAACAAAAAAACTGATAATGTACAGATATAAAATTTAAAAAATATTAGTATAGATGCCAAGAAGGTTTTTGTTTTTCACTGTCTCTTTGACTTGTTCTTTGGCAATTTAGACTTTTGTAAAGCTGTTTAAAGAGAATGCACAAATATTAAAAGCGCTTTAGAAATAAATTTGAATCAAATCTCATCAGATCATTTTAGTCATGTAATCTGATCTAAAATTAGCCTTTCATTAAATTAGAATTGATTTTGAAGTGTGAAGTCATGTAAAGAAATGTTTCATAATTGTGTAATTATATTGAATTGGTTTAAAACTAAGCAGCTGTTTACAAATAAATGCAAAATACATGCATTTTTGAAATGGGTTCAGAGTCTTATTGTTTTTTGGACTTTGTGCTCATGACAACAGAGGCCTAAAAGTGCAAATGTTTAACCCCCTCCCCCAATCAAAATGGTTTATCAATTATTATTATTATTATTTTTTTTTCAGATGATTTGAATTTGGAGAAGTTATTGAATAAGACTGTGTACAGTGAAAAGAACATTTTCACTCATGGATTTGTGTAGATGAGGATTAGTTCCTCCTTCTCACTTTTGAGTGGATTTGAATATTCTTGAAATCTTACAGTTTGAACATCTATTCTCCTTTTCAATAGAGACCTGATGCAAATCCAATCCAAGGCCTCAAAATTCTAGTTTTAAATGAAGTTTTTAACATGTGTTACATTTTTATTTAGTTCATGTGGTATTTTTAGAAAGTTGTATGAAACCATTCCAGGGTAAACAACAAAAGATGGTTTTCATTCAAGTAAATTACCTAAATCTTTGTTTTCATTTGCATGATGAATTTGGAGATTGTATACACCAGAAACCATGAGTCAGTATCAGGCCTATTGACAGGTGGTCTGTGATCTATATCTGAAAGGCCCGTCTGATGTATACTGTAAAATATGTTCTAAAAAGCTCCCTGTTACAAACATAGTGCCCTCAGTATTGAGCACATTCATGTCCCCAGGCTTTTGGATTTGGTATTGTACAAAAGCTAATTGAATTCATTCTCTGTACTTGGCTGGTTTTATCTGTTACTATTTTCCGTTATATTTTTATCCTGTAACTTACTGCTATTCCAGCATTTTACAGTGGGGTAACAGTTACTACTTACCTCCCTATTTGTTACTTATTCACTCACTTCCATTTGCTAATTCAGCCATTGTTTTTTTTTTTGTTGGCCTGTTGTGGTATTTTAGCTGTAGCATGTAGTGGTTTGGTTTCTGAATTAGTTGTTTTATTTTGTGTTATTCTTACTTCTACAAAATTACTTATTCATTATAACAATTTATATTTAATGTCATGTTTTGGGTGGTGTTTTGCTCATTTGTTTTAATTTGTAACACACATTTACGCACACTTTTTGAGATTTGTTTTTGTGTTTTACATTGGGATTTGGGTGAGATTGTCATTATTATTTAACTTTCCAACTTATTCTTTGTCTCTTATATATTGATCCATACTGTGTTTTGGGCTTTTTTTTAAATGGGCGGTGTTTATTGACAAGTGTTTTGGAATTGTGTACCATGAGGAAAAAACTAACAATTAGTTTAGCATTAACATGTTTGTTTTTGCTAAAAAAAACCCCAGTTTTCCTGGTTCTCACATCCGAGGAACTAAATATTTTTGGTCTGTTTGTTGCTGATTTTAAATTCATGTTTTCTTATTTTTATAATCTACATGTGATAGTGAAAAGTTTGAGGAAACTGCCAACCAGAGCCTGTATGATCCATCTAAATCGCACTACCATCCTGTTGACGATGCCTGCTGGAAACAAGGGCAAAGGTAACATACTCCATATTTATACTTATATTGTGAATAAAGTCACCAAGAATTTTACTCATTGTTCATTTTTTCAGTTGCTCTTACTATAGAGATGCACTTTGAAGTTCTACCATTACGGACTGCAGCTCAGCTGTCCTCTTTACTCCTTTTTTTCCTAATGATTGGACCCACCACAAATCAGACATTGTTTGTTTGGTGGATTACTTTCAGCACTTCGGTGGCGCTGGTGTAGTAGAGGGTTGATGCATGATGTGCTGTGTAACAGAGACAGCAGTGCTGCAGAATTACACATTTCTAAATGTTAAACTGAGAATTATTCATCAACCAAAGCTCTTCAACCACTTGCATCTTCTTGGATGGATAGATAGATAGATAGTATGTGTGTGTTTATTTATTTATTTATTTATATATATATATATATATAT
>JAFMOD010000781.1:1614190-1633566 GCA_019802435.1 Corydoras maculifer
TGTTTTGTAACGACATTTGAATTTTGGAGTGATTTGAGAAATATCACTAGAAGAATGGGAGCGATTGCTCATTCTTTGATTTCTGTTGTTTATGATGGATTTGGGGTGAGTTCAGTGTTGAGGCCTGAGAAAAATGAATAGGAGAGTGAGTTTAGACAATAAGCGTTTTTTTTAGACTTGGCTTATGGAGTGTGCTTTTATATTTTTGGTCATTTTACTGCAACATTTTTTTTGCAATAATTTTTTTACTCTGCTGTTATTGATTTGTTAAATGTAAGTTGTGACTTTTTTGAATCACTTTGCTTAATTCAACCTAGTTATGCTGTAGCAATTCATTTTTATTATTGGCATATTTACATGACTAAAATGACAACAAGCCTAACTATTGCCCTCTAAAACAAGTTTTACACAAACAATTTATAAAGGTTTTGTACTATAAACAAAATTGAGTGCAAGATGTTTTGAAAGACACTCACGTTTACAATTATACTGCATTAAAGTAATGTTAAGCTAGTTTTATTTTAATTGCCTTAAAATAAGACCTCGCTTGTTTGTGCTGCGACTTTTCAGATGACCTCTTGTGCTGTGTGTACCTGTGTCTTAATCAGCTTGGCCCTGCATACCAAGGGCTGGAGTTGGGTATTGGAGAAACGGTGCTAATGAAGGCTGTTGCCCAGGCAACTGGTGAGCAAACCCACACAATTTGGTGCGATTAGGAATAAACTGTTATTTTGTATTGCTTTTTGCTTTCCATGGCCTTGTTACTGAGCCATCTTGATTAAATTGAATGGCAGCCCCAGATACTTGATTGCACCCATATGCAAATTACTTTTGGTCAGGGCGACAGCTGGACAAAATCAAGGCAGAGGCCCAGGAGAAAGGAGATCTGGGATTGGTGGCTGAGAGTTCTCGCAGTAACCAGAGAATGATGTTTGCACCAGCGAATTTGACAGCAGCGGGCGTGTTTAGCAAACTGAAGGAGATTGGCAACATGAGTGGCAACTCAGTAAGTAAGACTGTGCACTCTTCTTGAGACATTTTGTTAAGGTCATGAACTTTGAAGCTTTATATATATATATATATATATATATATATATATATATATATATATATATATATATATATATATATATATCTCCATTTTGTTTTGTTGTTTAATTTATTGGTTTTTTATTTATTTATTTAATTAATTTTCTTGTAGTTAAGTCATTTAATGTCTATCCACTAATTTTCTCTGATGTTTAAGTTTCTCCTTTTCTTGTTTCTTCATTAATTCATTTTTGTCTCCAGGCAATGAATAAAAAAATTTATATCATCAAGGGCTTGTTTGTAGCCTGTCGTTTTTCAGAGGCAAGATACATTGTGCGGTCAGTGACCCCCCCCCCTTCACTGTATCCTCTCAAAAACAATTCCTATGTCATAGACTATAAGAATTGTTAATATTGTGATGGTTACATGAATGGCTGGATGTTCTGCTCGACAGGTCGTTGGCAGGGAAACTGAGAATTGGCTTGGCAGAGCAGAGTGTTTTATCTGCTCTCAGTCAAGCTGTATGTCTTTCTCCGTCAGGCCAAGGTAAATATAAGGTTATATAAAGGTACTTTAAGACAACATTAAAATAAATCCCCCATCAAATGAAAACTGTTTCATTTAGAAAGTTTAATAAATATACCTAAAACACAATGCATCTTGTTTTTTGTTTTTTTTTAAAATAAAATGTCGATTATGCTACTGGAAAGTTTTTTTTTTGAAACAGGCTAAATTTATCAGTTGGTGAAGACTCATTTGTTAATGCATATCTTAGCAGGTCAGGTGATGCTGATATTAAAATATGTCAGGTTGTTGCAGGGTATAAAAAAGCCAGACCTCCACATGACTTTTTGTTTTTAGATATAGAATTGAATTCTCTTTTTGCAAATTGAAGATAATGCTATTTTTCTAAAGGTTTATGGTTGTATTTTAGGACCTCGGTGACATTTTAAGATAAAACCAGACCTCCTACCCAACTGCTATTTTTCTAAGTGTGTGCATGTGTGTGTGCGTGTGCACAGAATTCCCGCCAGCTGTGATTGATGCAGGAAAGGGTATGAGTGCAGATAGCAGGAGAGCATGGCTTGAAGGAAAGGGACTAATCCTCAAACAGACTTACTGGTATACACCCACACATTTTTTTTATTATCTGTACCAAGTCACATTTGGCTTCTATGTAAAAGTTGTATTTTTGAAAATGCTTTTTGCTTATTGTAACTAAGCATGCAGAATGTATATTAATAAAAGTGTAGATCTGGCGTAGTTGGTATGAGGATAAAAGTGAAAAACCCCATTTACCCCTGCACCAAATAATTTACACTTTTATGTTACTTTTAGTGAAATGCCAAACTATGATGTCATCATCCCTGTTATGTTAAAAGTGGGGATAGACGAGCTGCCCAATCACTGCAAGCTGACACCAGGTAATAAGTTCATACCTATTCTAAAACCATAGAACAAGAGAGGAATTGTGTTGGATAAACACAGACTAATTTACTTTTAGTAGACTCTTATATCCAGTGTAATTTACAAATGAGAGCACCACAAGTCCGTATTTAAGGAAGAACTCAGATACACTAGAATTTTTAAACTTGATCCTTATTCTAACTTGCACCCCCATTTTTTTTTTACACATTAGGTGTTGGTGAAGGAGATGTATTTTCATGATAATCAAAGATAATCTAGTATTATTTACCCCAACACACTACCCAAGTGATTGTATAAGAAAAGAGACACTTGTAAAATTAAGAAACCACCATGGGTGAACTTTTGTTTTGTTTTGTTTTTGCACATTCACACAGCGCTAGGTTTCAGTTCAAACACACAAATACATTATGCTATGTTCAGACAGTCAGTGCCTCAGTGGATAATGGTTTTTATATGACATGACATGGTTTTTAACAAATTTTACCTCCATAATACTTAACCAGTCAGATTTAGTCACTGTCCTCAGAGCCTTTTATACATTTACTGGACTGTATTAGACAAAAATGTAAACAAATGTGTTTTTTCACTCTATTTATGTAATGAAGTACTCATATTAAATAATCTAGGGTAGTTTAATGTTGGACACAATATAATAGGCACGAAAGAGCTGTCAGATAGTTGCAGTTTATAAATGATGATTTTTATGCAAACTCTCAGACTGTCATTCATATGTTTTCATGGAGATTATTCTAACACAACAGTATTCTTTTAACTGATGCTAATTGTGTTTGCAGGATAATTGCCATGGTTTGATGTAATATAAATGGAGCGATTTAGTAAACATTTGAAAAGCACTACTCATTTCTGAATGTCACTCTGTGTGTTTAACCAGGCATGATGGTTACCCTTAATTAGTAATAAGCAAGTAGCGACAGACTGTTTACTCTGTGTGCTGACTATAGGTGTGCCCCTGCGTCCCATGCTGGCTCACCCCACCAAGGGAGTAGGGGAGGTGATGAAGAGATTTGATGAGGCAGCTTTTACCTGCGAGTACAAGTATGATGGAGAAAGAGCACAGGTGTGTTTGAGAGTGTATTGAATTATAAGTAGTAGTTAGTATAATTATAAGTAGTTTGTTTTTAACCATTATCTTCCACTTCATCCATTATTAGGGTCGTGGGGGGGTTCCCCATGCCCAACCAGGGGAGAATGTCTCAGGCGCTCGGCAGATACACCCAGGACAGCAAGCCAATCTATCGCTGGGCACACACTCATTCACACAGACACACTCTATATGGGGCAATTTGAAGAATTCAATTGACTTGATCCATGTTTTTGGACTGTGGGAGGAAACCCACGCGGACACGGGGAGAACATGGAAACTCCACCCAGATTGGGATTCGAACCGGGAATCCCTAGCGCTGAGAGGCGAACGTGCTAACCACTAAACCACCGTACCGCCACCTTTAAGTAAATATGGATGTAAATTGTTTGTGTTGTGTCCTTGCATAAAATGTTAGATTAATTCCAAATTGGATTTCTGTCACAGTCGCTGTGGTTTTGCAAGGTAAAAATAGATATTAGAATTTTATGTGAACAGCTACTTTTTAATTAATTACAATTATATAATTGCCAATCAACATTTTAATTACAAATATAATACTTTTAAAAGTCTTGAGGGTGAGGTTTAGCAGGAATAAACACAACTGAAATCGAGTATGGAATTAAAATGCAAAAACAAACCACAGAACATTCATGTTCATGATAAGGCAATCCTCTACAAGTACACCAAATGTTTCACCACTGACTGACTATATTAAGTTTATGCTTTTTAAGCTGTGTACTTTTAACTTTGTATGAATTGATATGAGCAAATAAATTAAGGTTAATTAAACTTTCAATTTGTTTGTCCGTTTTCAGATCCACATTCTCGAGAACGGTGAGGTTCGTGTCTTCAGCAGAAACCAGGAGGACAACACCAGCAAATATCCTGACATCATTGCTCGGATCCCACAGGTTCTACACAAACATATGCTGTGAAAAGCAAGCAATAAATTACTACTGTCTACAGGCTTTGACACAGACAAGGACTTGTTCTTATCTTGGTCTCTTTGTTTCTGACCTACTCTCATAACAGCAGTGGCTCACTCCATCCTGGTGTTGCCCTTATCAGCAAGGCTGCACACACTTGTGACTCTCAATTTAATGTCTATTGAAGTTTATCTGATGCTGTGTCCATCTCTCTGCCACTTCTTTTTCTTCTCTCTTTAACCCTTTTTATGTTCTCATTGTTATTCTTATACCATCATACACGTTCTCCTTCACCATCACCTTGTGTGTCTAGGTACATCACTCTTCTACATCCGTGTGCACAGTGTTCTTATCACTAAATGGATGATGACAAATGAGGTTCATAAACTAAGTTCTGATTGTGTCTCAGGTAAAGAAGGAGTCAGTATGTAGCTGTGTGCTAGACTCAGAGGCTGTGGCATGGGACAGGGAGAAAAGACAGATTCAGCCCTTTCAGGTCCTTACCACCCGCAAAAGAAAGGTAAGTAGTCATAAGGGGAATTTGGAATTACTATTTTTTCCTTACAAATCATGAGAACTTAATTTTGCACTTTGTTCTGTGAATTTAGACAAATAGTTTTTTTTTCGAGATTTAGGTTAAGGAAAGCTTCTAATTCTCACAACTGTTATTATTTATGGTGACAAAATTTATGAATTATTATTTTAATAACGTTTTGCTTTGGAACTTTAATTGGATACAGCAGCTGTTTTGTGAGCCTGCAGTCTTTAGAGGCTGCACAGATGACGGATGATTATTAGAGTGAAAGTAGTTTTCTAGCCCCTTATCCTGCTCCAAATTTGTATTACAGATGTAGTTACAAAGCTGTAACTAAATGTGCAGTGTTATTACATAATGCTTTATAATGTGCATTGACGGTAGACGTCTATATGTTATGGATGTGTAACATATGGATTCTTTTTTATTTTTTTAAACATTTTATTTAATTTACTTATTTTATTTACTTTTGTTCAGATATGTGCAGGGCTGTCAAAATAATTTGATTAAAGTCCCTAGTGAAAAAAATATAATTCCTAAAATTTCCTTTTTAAATGTGTCTGGCAAAATTTAAGTGAATTTTAAATGGAAGAAAACACATTATAAAAGTTGTTTTATTAAAGTTAGTGCAACCTCAAAAAAACAATTATGGTAAAATACAAATATATCGTTATTTAATATATAATGTATATTTATGTATGTAAAACAGTACTGCTATTGTACAGACAACACTATACTATGTTTTATCTTAAGCATGTTTTAGATTGACCTTATCTGCTCTATGTATGTTTTTTTTCTTCTACACAAAGAAATGTGTGTTAAAGTAGTAGAGGTTAAATCAGATAATATACAAGTGCACACACAGGCACTGAATCTGTCAGATTCATTAGAATTTATTATAGAAATGAATGTGGCAGATGACTTCATGACTATTACTAATGATACATTTATAAACATAGAAACCTGTGTAATAGACCTTTTTTCTTTTCTAGTGGTTTATCATTCAGAATTGTATCGTTACTCTCATGTGTTTGTGCACCATGCAGCATCCAGAGCTGTACAAACCATCCTTTTGTCTTGCGCTAGTTTAAAACACTACTATACTTTTTGACATCTTAGGGGTTGGAGAAACTTTTAATAACAGTCATGGCAACTAAGTTGAACTCTGCAGCAGTACTTATAATGGTTTTTAAAAACTAGTGTTAGTATGGAACTGAGCCAATCATTAGCTAGAGCCACAGACCTCATGCACACGGTTTATTTGTAGGTTTAAATTGATGTTAAAGCATTTTTGGCCTCTATGTCCTTAATTACGTCATCTAGTTGTGGCAGCTTTGGACAAGGTCTGAATGTTGCTATGCATTATATTTGAATAATGTTTTTGGGCTAGTTTTAGTAAAATATGATTCATGAATTGAATCTTTTTGAACCATCTTGCGTATTTTAATTCTATACATGCACATTGGTGCTAGTTTTAAAAAGAAATTCAACTAGCATAAATTAAAATGTATGGAAATGCTGATTCCTTTATTTAAAATTATGAGTAATATGAATAAAGGGGAGAGGTGATTGGAATGATAAAGGTAAAGAAATAAGATGTGTGGGCAGGTGGACACACTTGGGGAGCAATGACTGTGAAATAAAGCTGAGTAGAAAAATGCCATATAGCTTGGGGGTAAGAGAAGTCGGCAGAAGAATGTAATAACTGTTTCTTTCAGGATGTGGATGCGTCTGATATCAAGGTGCAGGTGTGCGTGTACGCCTTCGACCTACTATACTTGAATGGAGAGGTGAGTATATATGTCAAAAGCAAATTATCAAGAATGTACACTTACTTAATCGTGTTTATTTTACTCATTTTATTTTGCCATTTCACTGCCGTATAATTACTGATATATTGTTACTGCCAGTGTACACATTTTTAGTGTTTATCTAATTTGTAAGTTAAAAGGGAACATTAATGGCTATTTGCTGAAAAATCACCAATTAGTTGGTAATGTGAATTGTACTGTTATTTTAGAGTATCAGATTCTCTGTGGTAATCTATCATAGTTGTTTAAATTATGAATAATGCTTGTTCTGAATGACTTTGCATAACTGTGTCTTAGTCACTGGTGAGGGAGCCACTGAGCAAGCGGCGAGCACTTCTGCGGGAAAGTTTTGTGGAAAAGGAGGGAGAGTTTGTTTTTGCTCGAACACTTGATTCTGACAACACTGAATCCATTGCAGAGTTCTTGGAGCAGTCCATACGAGGTTTGTATGAAGATATTAAAGAAATGACAGTTATGAGAGTGCAGCAACAGATGCATTACTTTATAGCATTGTTTTAATTGAATTAAAATCTGTGTTTGATGCTGTAGTTTTATGAATTGTAGCTAATGTAAATAAAATAATTTGATTTGTTTTAATTTAAATATCATTTACTTTTTTTTAGTTGTGTGTGTATACCCATTGGATTAAAAAGGGTGAAAAATATATGTTGTACATGTTTAATTACATTTTGTACTCTTCTGAAAAGTACAAAAATCTTCACAACATTGTTCAAAAATCTTTGTTTTATACAATTTTGGTTTAAGACTCTTGTGAGGGCTTGATGGTGAAGACTCTGGAGAAAGATGCTACCTATGAAATTGCTAAACGTTCCCATAACTGGCTAAAGGTTAAAAAACACACTCTTGATATTTATCTACTTTTGTTCTTGCATCTCAAATTGTTTTCATCTTTTCTTCACGTCATTAATTTTTGTGTTTTTTTGAATTACTTTATTTCAGCTTAAAAAGGATTATTTGGAGGGTGTTGGGGACACAGTAGATCTGTGTGTGATTGGTGCATATTTGGGTAAGGGCAAAAGAGCTGGCAGCTATGGGGGATTCCTGCTAGCCTGCTATGACGAGGAAAATGAGGAGTTTCAATCAGTCTGTAAGGTAAGATAATAGGGTTAATATATTCATTTGACCTTACTTAATAAATAGCTATTTTATTATGTACTTTTTAGTTTAGTTTCTTTAAAGTAGCTTGGTGTTCATAGTAAAAATCATAGATTAAACCATCTACAGTGGAACCTTTTTGTTGACCTCAGATATCACTGGATTCGCTGTTTGTCAATTTTCTCTGCGAAATATACGTCTTAAATTTTTCCAGTTGCTTTGAATTTAATCAGTGTGCTCATATGACGTGGCAAAATCTAATTTTCCTCATAAAATTTTTCTTGCAAAGTGAATGTTAACGTTTTACTTTTAGCTCCTTCGTGGGCCTAAAAATATTACAAAGCCATTCAAATGATCAATTAGAACAAAGACACTAATATTATTAACAACTACAAAACTATATGTACATATCTAAATTTTTGGACAAATAACTTAAACCTCAAGGAAATAGCTTCTTATTGAACTCCATCCTGTACAAAATCCTACCAATTTATGCGTGGTTGATAAATGGTGAAGCTCTGTTTTTGCTGCTTGTGGATAATGGCTCTAGTGGTGCTGACAGGAACATGAAGGAGTTGCAAAAGCTGTCTGTAGCCAGTGCTATTGTTATGTAGCCAAGCAATATTGTTGAAATCTTTGCAGAGCTCTTTGCTTCTACATGTAATTGGAGGTTCCTTGTGTGACAGCTTGGTAACAATGAAGGTGGGCAGGGTTTTAACCTATAAACATGCACAAATCCATCCGACTCTAATTTGCACAGGTAGGAGGTAGAGCTGGCTGGTGCTTTGCCAGGTGTTTGTGTACTGCTTTTATTTTAACTGTTTTCAGTTCTTTTTTTTATTGGCTATCATTCCACTTCATTTAATTTTATTTTAATGTTATTACTTATTTTGTGCAACACTTGGAAATCAATAACAAGTTAATAATGATTCCTTGTACTTAAGTTGTTTATAACATATTTTAATTGCACCCAGTGTAGTCGTCAAATTTTTTGTATATTAATTTGTGCTAGTTGTCTACAGATCTAATAATGCTAAAGATTTTATACGATAAAAGTTTTGTGTGATAAGATTTTTATAAATATAAGTAATTGGTATCAGGGATGAAGAGAGTTTATTTAATTTGTTTAAATTTATTTGTTTAGGTCTACAGGTCTTTCAGTTAATTTGGTTAGTTAGATAAACCAAATAAAACTAATACCTCAAATGTGTAACCAAATAAAATTAATACTGCAAATATTTGTTGCAGGCGTTTGTTAGTTTACTTAAAGGCTATTTAAGAGATTTTCTGGATTTGACTTGCAGAAGGGAAGTAAACACAATGTGTAACACAGTGGTTTGTTGATTTTCCTGCAGTGTCCTCCTTTTGTACCCGAGAACAATCTTGAGCTCTGATTCCTTTGTACACATGTAGATGTCATCTGCTTTTGAAGTCCACTTTAATTTATTATGATTTATTCAAAATGGGGCCCAACACTACAACCAGAATGACTGAAATACTACACAGTCAACAATACCCAAAACGCAAGACCGCAGAACCAGGGAAAATACTAAACTACCTGACAAATCTACATTTGAAGGACCAGATATAGCCTGCACCAAAATAGAATAGAAACACAACCTATGTACCGCCGTATAAATAGCCCCAGCGTGCTGATATGGCGCTAAACACAAACAAACAAACAATTCAAAATGGCGGAATTCTTATGGATGTCTTAGGACAACTTCTGTACAGTGCAATTTACATGCATTGTGACAATCATGTGTCTTAAAAGCTTAATATGTAATGTTTATTATTTTGTATCCTCTATCACGGATATATATGTTTATACGTATACACACTCACTCACCCCTATGAGGGTGCACCCCACTGTGGTAACTACTGGTTTAATTTCTGGTAATGTCCATGGCAGCATGGAATTTAATAGGGCTGCAACAACGAATCAATAAAATTGATTATGAAAAGTATAAAAATAATTTTTTTATCGATATTTTTATTTTATTTATTTATTTTTAATTTTTTTTGGGACAATTTCCACGTTACATTGTCGTAGCCGCTTACGTCACCAACAATGCTGGAAAAAAAAATAGTGGATTGAACAGAACGAAACGGAGGCGGAATCTGCAAATAAGGTTGATTAATTGTACAAATAAAACACAGCCAACGCAGAAACAAAGCTTCTGTTTAAATAATCAAAACTGCCGGAGCACTTCACGCTTCACACAAATAAAGAAAGTGGAACATGCAAGCTCTGCAAAAATGATTTGACCTGCATGCAGCACCACGGTCATGATACACCACCTGAAACGAAACATGTTGG
Source organism: Corydoras maculifer (assembly GCA_019802435.1). Lineage (NCBI taxonomy): Eukaryota > Metazoa > Chordata > Actinopteri > Siluriformes > Callichthyidae > Corydoras > Corydoras maculifer. The sequence goes on from JAFMOD010000781.1 coordinate 1,624,461, forward strand.
AGTCACGGACTTCCACTACTGACTTGTAATGTTCTCATTTGTAAGTCACTTTGGATAAAAGCGTCTGCTAAATGTAAATGTAAAGACATGGGAATTTTTTTTTTTTTTATCCGAGTCATTGATTAATCGAAAAAAAAAAACAATTGACCGATTAATCGAGTAGCAAAATAATCGTTAGTTACAGCCCTATATTATAGACTTGCCTGTTGTTTGATATAAATATTCCCTGTATTGTTTTAGATCTTTTATGCTTTAGTGTCAAGTAAATCACTAAAAAAGCTGGGCCATGAAAAGCCAGATGTCACATAGAAGGCTTATTTTAGCCACATTCACAGGTGCTTTTAATATAATCTAAATGGTTTGGTTTTATGTTTGCAGATCGGAACAGGCTTCAAAGATGAAGATCTGGAACAGCATTATAATTTCTTAAAGGTGTGATGGTACTTTATTAGTATGGTTTTATTGTGCAAACGTATAATACACCAAAAATGGTTAAACATACTTTGTAGTTTTGTAAAGGTACCAAAATTAAAATTGTTTTGTTCTCAGGAACATATAATCCCTAACCCCCGACCTTACTACAGAGTGGATCAGTCGGTCGAACCGGATGTTTGGCTAGATGCGGTCCAAGTCTGGGAAGTGAAATGCGCTGATCTATCACTTTCACCAGTTTACAAAGCAGCAATGGGTTTGGTGAGTAGCACTGATTAGAAAGCTGATTTAACTATTTAAATCATGTTAATGAGTGACACTGATGTCACGGTTTAGTTTAGTGCTGAATGGCTTATAATACTAAATAGGATGTAATGGGAGATTGTAGCTTCTTGCTGTATGTAGATCATATTAAATGTAGATCATATTAAAGTTCATAGAACTTAATTAGGGTCTATGTTATTATGTTAACTGTTTGTTATTGTATGCACCGTTGCAATAAGGATATTGCAAAAGCCTGCAGTATGCAAATAAACTTTTCTCATTTACATACAGACATTCTGTGCTTTGTGTATCCTAGCCAGACTCAGACACTATGTGTAAATGTTTTGTGCAGAATTCATGAATTGCTGTGATTACAAATCTGTGAGAAGCCTATGCCGGTTTAAGAAATCATCCTGGTGTTAATAGATTGCAAGGCTTGTCCCAGTTGCAATGTATTTTTTGTACAGTCCTAATTCTATGAATGTCCCATTATACATATAATCCCGCTACTGAGCCAGTAGAGAATTGAATTTTCAGTTGAGCCCTGTAAAGCAAATTGGTTACAGTGAGTAGATAGGTCTATTCATTTTTGAAAGTACCCTTTTGCTCCACCAGGTGGACCCAGAGAAAGGGATTTCACTCCGCTTTCCTCGATTCCTCCGTATTAGAGATGATAAAAAGCCAGAGGATGCTACCAGTGGAGCACAGGTATGTTAACAGCCAGTGTACTGAAACACCGCTTTTCCTTTAATATATGCAGCAAACCAGATAAAATAAGTAACATTTATCCAAAGGCTTTTCCTGTGGTAGGTTTATAATGCTTGCTTACAGTTCATCTGTAAAAGTTTTATTTTAAATGCTGCTGCTAAATTATAAGTGTTTTATTTTTTATTAGTGATTTTCTTTTTTTTTTTCTTTCATTTATCAGTGTGATTGTCATTTATTGCAATCAGAGTATTGTTATCCGATTTAAAAAAAAAAAAAAAAAAAAAAAAAAATATATATATATATATATATATATATATATATATATATATATATATATATATATATATATATATATATATATATATATATATATATTCATTCATTCATTCATTCATTCATTCATTATCTCCCGCTTATCCTCTATTAGGGTCGCGGTGGGGTTCCCCATGCCCATCCAGGGGAGAACGTCTCGGGCGCTGGGCAGTTAGACCCAGGACAGGGCGCCAATCCATCGCTGGGCACACACTCACTCACACAGACACACTCTATATGGGGCAATTTTGAGAATTCAATTAACTTGATCCATGTTTTTGGACTGTGAGAGGAAACCGGAGAACCCGGAGGAAACCCACGCAGACACGGGGAGAACATGGAAACTCCACCCAGATGGGGATTCGAACCGGGAATCCCCAGCGCTGAGAGGCGAACGTGCTAACCACTAAGCCACCGTGCCGCCCTATATATATATATATATATATATATATATATATATATATATATATATATATGTGTGTGTGTATGTATGTATGTATATATATTATTCCATCATTTTTGTCTGGCTTTCTTCTCCCGCAATTTTTGAGCTATCGATACGGTTTGCACAGGGACACTTTGCATTAAGGTAATATTTGCCCTCCTGTAATGCCAATTTTTGAGCTACAAAGATGAAATTCACTGGAGTCGGAGATGGCTGCAGCCAGACTGGTCTTGTGAAATCGCAGAGTGATTGAGAAACGGCGCCCTATTACCCTGCCACGCCTACGTTTTTCCCTCGCTCGCTGTATTGCTTTGATATACGTATACACTGTGTCTCCCACAGCCAAGTTCCAATCACACTGACATTTTATTCTTGAAATGCACCTCTAGTTTATTTTTTAGTAGTGCTGGTTTAAATGATTGATGGAAACAAAATATAATGCACTTAGTGTCTCATCCATCAATCAAAATATTTGCTGGTCAGATAAACCTACAGAGTGGGGAAAAATTTACAAATTTCACTTCGTTTTAACTTTAACTGTTTGATCTGTTAATAAATCCAGATATAATTGCATCCCCACCCCAGTCATATGGTATGTGATTTTTGTAAGGTGGCATTAATTAAAAACTGAACTAGAATAATAAAAAAGCAGTAATAGACCACTCTGTTATGCATTCTCAGACAAATGGTAGTCAGTTTCTGATAGGACGAAAATAATCCACTTGTTGCCATGAAAATGGGCTTGTAATACTGTATTGAGAAAAAGGGTATTGTGCTTCAAAATTGAGCGGAAATGTTAAATCCAGTCATGGATTACTGTGATAATTAAATTGGCAAATATGAATTGGTGTGCCAGCAAATGGTCTAAAACTAAGCCTTCTCAATCTGCTGGGGATTTTTCTGTCTGCTCTAATACATTAGTGCATCCTCTGCCTGTTTCTGTGCCTACCTACATATGTGGCCTCCTTTATTTAAATAATGTGTGCAGAGCAATCTTAAATTGCACAATCTAGGGGTAAAAGCATTTCTAAAAATATCCTGATGTGTACAAAGTCATTCCATATGGTATTCCAAGTAACAACATTAATAAAGCACTGATTAGATCAATGGAAATATTTTGGGGTAATGTACAAAATAAGATACCGTGTTGCAAAAATCATCTATTTATTTCAGATTCAGATGTTAAATAGGGTGATAGTCAGTGTGAGTGATTATGCAGGAAGTGAGTAGCGCAAATGAATAAGCCATTATTTAGCTTTACATTTAGTCATTTAGCAGACGCTTTTATCCAAAGTGACTTACAAATGAGAACATCACAAGTCAGAAGTTATGCAAAAAACCAACTACACTGTAAAATCATCAATCCTGATTGATGCTGCGCCCTTTACCTTTATGTAGTGATGTTAAAGCTTAATGCACGATGCAGGCTGTGATATTTACAAGCAAGTTAACATCTTTAAGGTTGATTTTTACATTTTCTTCGTTTTCTTTAATTGCGCTTTTATTGAGGTTTATAAAATAGCATTTTCATTTAAAGTGATCTATTTTGCCTACTGTGCTTACACAGTCCTCCACACAGCTTACACAGAAATTTGTCCTCCACACTACAACCCATCTGTGCAGTGAAACACACATACCTAGTGAAGTGAGCACACGTATCCGGAGTGGTAGGCAGCTTTGTACACGGCCCTCGGGAGCAAATGGGTTTAGGTGCCTTGCCCAAGGGCACTTCGGCCATAGTACTTGGTGGGATGGGGAATCAAGCCGGGGGCGTACAAGTTGCCACACTGTAGAAAAAGCCAAACTTACAAACTTAAATACTACAGTTTTTCAAATATAAAGCCTGTATTGTCATTAGAATACGAGTTACTGATGCCATACTAAATATGACTGTCAATAATGGTTCAAAACTAACTTCAAATTGAAATATATTTAGCTTTTAAATGGAAATCTTGATTGTAATGGTAAAACTGTTTATTGCATGGATAGGCCCCACATTAAAAGTATAGTCATGCTGAAACAGATTGGGGACTTCCACAAAGTTAAAGTTGTCAAAAATGCAAAGCTAAGTGCTTGATTTTAGACATCTGTGTTAAGCAGACTTAATGGAAAGCTTTATTTTAATTATGATGTGTCCTAAAATTAGCATCCATATTGTGTAAGTTACTTTATTAGGTAATGAAATATTGTCAGTGTGTACACAGCATGGTACCGATGTAACAGCAGGAGGAAGGTGTTATATACAATGACACTACATAAATCTGAGGTATGGTGAGCGATTGATGTTATATGAAGGAAGGAAACTTTTCAAACCCAAATCTGTCTGTTTTGACGGCCTCACCTCTCAACTTGATCATAAGTTAAAGTAACTGTAGTTTCCTGGTTGCACAGTACACAAGCAAAGGTTTAGTAAACTCCATTCCTTAAGGTCAGGTCTGTTTTGAAAGCAAAGGGGTCCAAATGGCTCCAGTCAGCCACACCATTCAAACCATCTCTTTGTATTTTTTAAAAGTTATTTAATTTTTTTAAACTAACCCAGGCATATAGCAGGCTTTTTTGGTAGTTTAACAATTACAAGCTGTTCTCTGCATGTTTCTCTTCATTGTAGCCTTCTTGTACACTGTTCTTTATTGATTTGTAACCCCACTGGATTCCCACAGAGCAGAAATCATTTGGAAGCACTGCACTAACAGTGTGATGTGTGGTATGAGTAGATTAGATAAACAATAAGAGTTGTTAGGGGGAAAGCTGGTTTAGATTTTGTTGCTAAATGGTATATTGCAGGGATATTTACCCGTTTTCGTGGTGGTGGTGGGGGCAGATTAACCTGAGCATATGGAGCAAGTGGGTCAACAGCTTTACCTTACCTCCATCTTACTGAATTACGCATGGATTAGTCATGAGAAAGTGACTGAATTTGACTGAGAACAAATGTGCTGCATTTAATTAAACTTAGTTAATTAGTTTATTGCTTAGCATCCACCTCTTTAATATCACACTTAAAAATTCAAACAACTACAAAATGTTGTTATATAATAAGTGTGTGTGTGTATGTGTATATATATATATATATATATATTATATATATATTATATATATATATATATATATATATATATATTTGCAATTAAATGCTTTATTTATATAAAATATGAGGTTATGACTGCAACAAAAATGCACCCCCATGCACAATTAGACTGTCGCTCGCTCTCTCTCTCTCTCACACTCTCTCTCTCACTCTCTCACACTCTCTCTCTGTGTGTGTATTAAAAAAAAAAAAAAAAACGTGTGTCTGTGTTTTACTGCCCGGATGGGTTAAATGTGGAGTACAGATTTCTCTGTGTGTAAGTACTGTTAGCAAAGTAATGACTATCACAAAATTGTTCTTATTTATCCTAAAAGAAAACAAAGCATATTTAGGCAACCTTTATAAACTCTAATGCTAGGCAAACTCTTCGGATTTTCATCTCCCTTGGATTTGTTCCATACTTTCCTTTTCCTCTGTTTTATCTTTGTTCCCATAGATTGCTGATCTATACAGGAAGCAGCAGCAGATCCAAAACCAGGGAGAAAAGGCTGATCTGGAAGATTATTACTAAGTTCAGGTTTTTAAATGGCTTGCTTGTTACTTGCCTGTTAAGTGTTAAGGTTGAGAGTCCGAATGAACTGTGTATCTGAATATTTGTCAGTTAAAGAGAATTTTAAATGGCAATTGAATTGAAAGCTGTACATAGGCTTTGAAATGACTTGAAATAAAAAAAAGCGTTTTATGAGTGGTGTGTAATTATCTTTTCACAGTTTTGGACGTTAAAGATATGCCGTTATATTGTCTTTGTTCCTACACAAATGATAAAACTTGTTTATTAGCCTGAAATAGCAAACGATAAAATTTCACCTGTTAGTTGCTTCCAGTGCATGATCAAGTCCTATAAAACATATGGAAACAAATACACCGTGGCTGTACCTAATTGGTGAATACTGTTAGTGGAACAGATTGAACAGAACTGCTCATTGACTTTATATGTGGTCCTGTCATATAATGCCTGGAAATCACCTTGGGTTAGTTTATAAGTGCTGGCTGTAGGAAATGAAAACATTATGAGCACCTTCCCTTTAACTGCAGTGGTAGGCAGCCAAGCCCAATTCCTGAAGTTCTATTAATTGGTGCTACTTCTGTCATAAACTGACAGAAGTTTCTGTTGTAGTTACAAGAGTGATGGCTCTGTGAGGTAAAGCTGCAGACTCCTGTATCTGTGTATTTCTACTTCCAAAATGTTCTTCCTGACAAGTTGTGGAGTATGTACACATGTTCATGGTCCAGTTTACTGTTTGATTTTCAAAGGTTGGATTTAAAAAAAAATAGAAACAAGAAATTGTTTATCTTTAAATCCACAAGAGGAAAGATTTCCAATGTTTTACTAACCAACCAAACTGTACTTTTGTTAACCAAATAATAAGACAAATTAGGGATTCCTTCATTGGTAACTTTGTGGTCCCTGGTAAGAAACCTGTAATTGGTCATCTGCCCTCTAAGTGTTGATTAATTGTGATTTCCCACATTCTGACAAGCTTAGACTTTTATTGAGACTTTTATTGATCAAGAAGTTTCAAATGAGCATTTAGCAAATCAAGAACAAATAATTCCATCACCATCAACCTTTTAAAGTGTAAAAAGATATGTGAAATCTGCTGATGGTGAGGCTTGAAACAACAGTTGAATGTTTGACCTTTTGGCTTTTGGTGGAACTGTATGAAACATCTTCATGTTATTCATCGACATGGTCACGTGCTTGGGAGTGCTCAGAAAAAATGTTGCTTGTCAAAGTAGAAAGTCATCCATCAATTCTTTGCAGATAATTTTGTGCTGTTGTCAGATAAGAGCATTTTGTAGTGTGTTCTTAGGATTAAGGGACATTGTTTTATAGGTCACAGGTGATGGGGTCCATTTAGGCTTATCAGCAGAATTTTTTTTTATGGTATGAGGATGTCCTTGCCTAAGGCATGAGTGATTTGTGGACTGTGGGAGTTCAATAAACATTGAGTTGTTTATTGAGATTTTTTGAGAGACAAATGATATGATGTATTTTATTTTTCAGGGTATTCCAGTTATTTTTGGCGAAGTAATGTTACGCTTCAGTTCTTCTGAATTAACTAAATGGCTTCATAGTGACCATTTGTGTGGATGTGGACATCACCAAAAATTAAAATTAGACCACAACCTCTATTAACCATTACACAGCTGATGTAAGAATGGCCAAAATATTGATAATTTAATGGAAAAGATAAAAGAATAACTTTAGTTTTTCAGGCATTACATTTTCAAACTTTTTAATATTTATAAAATTTGAAGCAGTTTGAGCGGAATGTTGGAAGTTTTTTATTTATTTTTTGTCAGTTGAAAATAAAGAGAATTAAAAAAAAATTCTTGCATTCCTTTAAAATGTCTCTAAATGCTGTTAAGTTAAAATACATTCTGACTACTTTTTATTTTGCAGTTTAATTCAGATGTTGAAAAGCGCAACGAAACATCTGTGTTAAATCTGGTTGGCCATATTTGGGGGGAAATTGTTGAAGCTCCTTTTCATTTGAGTAATGGGTGATAAGCTGTAAGTTTATGAAAAGTAGGTGGTTAGGTTGCTGAGAGAATATCTGATGTTGGCATGTGTTGGGGCTTTTGGGGTGAGTGGGGGTGTTGCTTTGGCAGAATTTTAATTATGGAGGATGTTTTTATTATATAACACAGCTTCATTCTGGCCACAAGTGCATGAAATGTTAGAAAAAGTTTAACTTAATTCTCCAGGGGTTGTTTTAAAATCTCTTGTCTTATGACATCAGATAACTCAAAACCAACTGTCTGCTGAATCTAATGCTGTAATTTCTGGTTTAATTGACATAATTTATCAGTGCAAGCTGGTAACTCCCAAACCATTTTTAAATTAAATCGAATACCAGTGTTTAATTTCGCTGCTGGGGACTGTCAGCAGCAGAGAGAATATTAAATTTCGGGTTTTATTTTTTATTTTACATGAACAGTACTTTTAGGTGTGATTTTTGGCCTAATGATATAAGTAGGGAATTTTAATTAAAGTTATTCATGTTGCAAACAGAAAAAAGGTTCTGGAAAGTAAATGAAATCATGTGATGTCTTTTGGGAGCTAGTTCCCTCTTCTTTAATTGAGATGCCGCTCGTAACGTCAAATTAAATTTGCTTTAATTAACAACTTGATTACAACCTCTCTAAAACCAAATAAAATAAACAGCACTGAGCAAGTCCTTTGTGTTCAAATGTGTATTTTGTTAGTGAATTTGCATCTAAAACATCAATAAAATCCTTTGCCATAAGCAAAATTCACGCAAGAAACATCTCACAATTGGTATTTGATAGTCAAACAGTTTCAGATATTTTTGGAGTTACTGACAAACAAGTAAAGGCAAATAGAATTTACCAATTAATGTAAAAAGCATGTGAAGTTCTTTGGCAAAAGTATTTTTTATATATGTGTAATTTTTAACTTGGTTAACTGTTTTATCCACTTCACTATACTGTGGTTTATTCAGTGTTGCACATCCTCTCATGCCTCATTGCTTTAATAAACCCTTCTTATCAAATAAATCCATAAAATAACTAAGCACCTGCTTAGGCTCTATGTATAGCATATCTGAGACCAGTTAACTTTACATTCTGATTAGATGTGCTTAACATTTCATGTCCCTCATAATTTGAAACTTTAATGTTCACCTATTTCTAAGTTTGCTGTTTTTAAGGTTTATTATAATTAGTTTCAAACATATATTTTAGAGACCCATAACTGTTCTTTACTTCCCATCCCTCTCCAAACTCCAAATTGAGCTGCTGCCCCTGAGGCTGCTGAGAGGAAGAAAAAATAAATATATATGTACATATGTATATATGTATGTATGTATGTATGTATGTATATATATATA
>JAFMOD010000781.1:1633674-1671927 GCA_019802435.1 Corydoras maculifer
TTGCACATCGCACTTTTCAGTTTTTTATTTGTAAAAAAATTGTTGATTCATGTATAACTTTCATTCCACTTCACAATTGTATACCACTTTGTGTTGGTCTTTCACATTAAATTCCAGTGAAATATATTTATGTTTGTGGTTGTAATGTGACAAAATATGGCAAAGTTCAAGGGGTATGAATACTTTTGCAACCCACTGTATATATATATATATATATATTTATTCATTATCTCCCGCTTATCCTCTATTAGGGTCGCGGTGGGGTTCCCCATGCCCATCCAGGGGAGAACGTCTCGGGCGCTGGGCAGATAGACCCAGGACAGGGCGCCAATCCATCGCTGATATATATATATATATATATATATATATATATATATATATATATATATATATATATATATATATATATATATATATACACACACACACACACACACATTTAACTTCTCCTTGGTAAACTGATTTTATAAAATTATTTTCACAAATTTCCGCCTGCGCCTTATCTAACACATACTAGTGCTCTAATGCTCTATTAGCTAATTGCTTTGTTTTATGTGGCCTCCACTTTCAGTTTACTCAACGGGGGTCAGAAACTAACCCATCAAATGGAAATGAATGGAGGCAAGTAAAAGGAAAATCAACAGAAATTGGGATGATGAAACTTTCACCAAGACAATAATATTAAGTGCCCTGCAAACCAGACTAAATTGGTTCCAATGGAAGACAAATATGTTGTGATAGCAGTATTGATCACCAGACTTCTACCCTGTGGCAGGTTTTGTGACAAAAACTAAATATTGAAATGATCAACATTCACCAATGGGCCTCCTGCTATCTAAGCTTTGTGCACAATGTTTCAAAAACAAAATTTCACCTAAAATTGTGAGATTAGCTCACAATATATGACCTTAAATAATTATAACCAAAATATTTACATATAGTTAATGTGTGTTTAAAAGATTTTTCCATCATTTAATTACAGTGTTCATGGATTCAAATATTTTTTTAAATACGCAACCATGCCATGTTGACTTTTTACTGCCACACTCTGAATACCCATGGTTTTAAAATAGGTTATTCAGAAAGCTTGTGTAAGTTTTGAAGTGACCTTTTGCAATAACATTTTCAGTTAATTCATTACAAATCATACTTTTTAAAGGCAAAAGAAATGTTACGTACAGAAAACCAGAAACTTGTTTGCACGGAACAAAAATCAAGGCCTAGATTTATTGTTTTCTTAGCTTGACTGCTCTGATTAAATAAAAGAGCAAAATTGAACAAAAGTGAAGATGATGTGCTATGTACAAAGAAAAGGCTTTCAATTCAGTGAACAAAATATCAGCATGAAGCGACAGCACGTCAGGAAAAAAAAGAATGAATATTATTTATTAACACTTTTCAAACAGATTGTGTGATAAGTGTTGTAAAGAACCTTATACTTATCGTTTATAAATTTAATCTGTGGTCCCTTAGTTGTTGGTAGTTTAGCTTTTACAGACGTTGATGTGATGCTATTATACCTTCATTGCTGAATTAAAGTAGCAATATTCCTGAAACATGTAAACAGATTGTCATGGCAGAATAAAGGTAAAAAATTCCAACCTTAAATTGGCTTTGTAAATTGAAGTTTATTGGATCAACCCAACCTTCCAAAAGAATTTACTGTGCGACTGTCGCAAAACACCGATCTGAATTACAATCAAAATGTTAAGCCTAAAAACAAAGAGTATTTAAACAGGTGAGGCAACAAGGTTACCATCATCATCATCCTATTATCCGATTGGGAAAAGTAGGATAAAGTTTCAGAAAATGATCATGAAAAGTTTGTGCAAGGCTATATTTGCAATGTAAAATGCACATAAATACTAACATTGTTTTTGTAAAAAAGCAAAAATCTGAACTGGTCAGTCTTTGAGCTAGTATTCTGAGATGAGTGCTTCTGGAAATAATGTAGTTATCCCAAATGATCTAACAAACAAAACTTATTTTGATATAAAGTGTGTGAAAAATCTTTGGCTTAGGTGTATGAAAACTTTTGCCATTACTGAACATTACTGAGCTTTTGCTGTTCAGTGCTTTCATATGTGTGTGTTTGTGTGTGTGTGTGTGTGTGTGTGTGTGTGTGTATTGTCTGTTGAATGTACAAGTGTGTGGGTCTTGCCTCTGTGGGATTCTGTGAATGTGATCAAAATGAGAGAAGCTGTATTGTGCAAGTCTAAAGATGGAAAATTAAATTATCCAGCTTTTCTCTGCCGTGTTTCTTTTGTTCCTGTCTTGCCTTCCATCGTTCTTTCCCTCAAACATTGCTGCTTCAACGTGCACTTTGGTCAATTAAAAAGTTGGGCTTGTAAATCTGAGTAAATTAAATCAAAGTTAAGTCTTTTCAGAGTAAGTATTCTTGTTAATGCTTTAAAAATCAATTATCCTAAACTAATTGCTTTATTTTACTGTAAAAATTAGGCTTTAAATTACTTATCCACACTAAGGGTTAATCGTCAGATTTGATACAGGCTGATCGGACATTATGATGCAACATTTCTAATTGGAAAATATAAGTTAATATATGGGTGGCACGGTGGCTTAGTGGTTAGCACGTTTGCCTCTCAGTACTAGGGATTCCCGGTTCGAATCCCCATCTGGGTGGAGTTTCCATGTTCTCCCCGTGTCTGTGTAGGTCTCCTCCTCGTTCTCCCACAGTCCAAAAACATGGATCAATTCAATTGAGTTCTCCAAATTGCCACATGTAGAGTGTGTTTGTGTGCGTGTCTGTGTGTGTGAGTGTGTGCCCAGTGATAGATTGGCGCCCTGTCCTGGGTGTATCTGCCCAGCGCCCGAAACATTCTCCCCTGGATGGGCATGGGGAACCCCCCCGCGACCTTAATATAGGATAAAGCGAAAGATAATGAATGAATGAATGAAAAGTTAATATATGTATGTATATATATATATATATATATATATATATATATATATATATATATATATATTTTTTTTTTTTTTTTTCTGTGTTGGATTATTTATCTCGTCATCGGTGTTTATTTCTTGCAGTCTATCTATAAAACCTTTTTATTCTTTTTCAGTCTGTGCAAATTAATCTTGTTTTAGAATTGGATTTATTAAGGGCAGAATGAAGGCTTAGTGGTTAGCACGTTCGCCTCTCAGTGCTAGGTTCAAATCCAATTCTGGGTGGAGTTCCCATGTACTCCCCGTGTCTGCGTGGGTTTCCTCCGAGTTCTCCGGTTTCCTCCTACAGTCCAAAAACATGGATCAAGGTAAACTGAATTTTCCAAATTGCTCCATATAGAGTGTATCTGTGTAAGTGTTTTTGTTAAAAATAAAGATTTTTGTTAAAGATACACTGGGTGTATCTTCCCAGCGCCCAAAACGTTCTCTGGATGGGCATGGGGAACACTCCCGCGACCCTAGTGGATGGTCCTAATAAGTTTTCTGTATTTAATTACTGTTTAAATGATATTTTGCATGACATTGTGGCTTCTTTTCCTTCTAGACATACAGTAACTAGATCAGTTGTCAATTTGATCTAATGCAGGCTGATTTATATGTGGCTGCTTGGCCATGGCCTTTCAGCCCTTAAAGTAACTTGCCTACTTTTTGTTCTGATGTTATTTTCAGAGAAAATATTAATTTAATGTGCAAACAAGGGCGGCTCTTGTTTATGTAGCGTGACATTTATCTCTCGGAAGTCCTGTTCAGTAAGTGTTTGGCCCACTGCTGAGTAGTATATTACTGGCCACAGCTTTTTTTTTGTTTATTTTGTTCTATTTCATTGTATTTGATAATTTGCATATGTTTCTTTGTATTATAATATGATTTACAAAAAGTTTTAAATGTTCAGTAAATTTTCCTTCTATTCAGTTTGTCTCTGCTGACAGAATAGTTCCCTCCAAAGAATGCAGAGACAGACTATTTCAAAACCTTATTTGTGTCATAGAGCAATGATATTGCCACAGAATATTGATCTTACAACTCATGCCACTGCTTTTGCAGCATTTCTTTTACTCAGATATTATGTGAGGAAATGCAACAAAACTAAAGAAAGAAAAACTGCTTTCACATTCTTTCTGAATTGTGTTTAGAGTCAATTTTTCTCACTCTCCTATTTTGCTTGCTCCTATCACTCCTACACCACTGCAGGGCTTTCTGAAAACAATAACTTGTCTTTCAATCGAGAACAATGGCGTTTCTCCTTGTTTGCCTTCTCTCCCCATCCCTTCATCTCGCTCCCTCTCGCCTTCCCTCACTCCGTGCTCCCTGTGACATCTCTGCCATGAGAGGGATGAGGAGAGCTGAAGACAGACTGCTCCTTTGTCCTAAAACGACCCTGCTAAATGTCAGCACTGTTGTTAAGCCTATGTGTTGTGGATGCTTGTACAGACACTATAGGCATTTGACTTTTTGCAGTTTGATGATGTAAGCCTTTTTCAACTACACTAATTACTCTCACAAACAAATCTTTTGCTGTGGATTGTGTGTACCCTGTACCATGTACTTATAGTAAAAGCTTACATCAAGATATGCTAATATGAAATACAATTTTAAATTGACAAAGAACACTACTAGTTCTTAATCATGTTTTTATTTATTTATTTTTTGTAATAATCTACCTGTAATTGTGACTTAATGGGTTTTAATGAATCTATATCTGCTTGTGTATAAAATGTAAGCAATTCTGTTTCTGAAAATGGTCTTTTCTTTATTTTATAATTTAAATTTTTATATTTTTCCACAATGTGCTGACCCTTTCCTTTTGCATAGGGTTTAAAATGATGTTTCACCTTCACAGCTACAACTCTCCTGGAGTGTCTTTTCATAGGGTTTAGGAGTGTTAATGTGAATTTTTAACCATTTATATGGCGGCGCATTATCGGGTTAAGCTCAGGACTCTTCAGGCCTATCAAGGTTTTCCACATCAAACTCGCTCACTCATGTCTTTATGGACTTCACTTTGTGCATCATGGACTTGATTTCCTTAATTCTGAAAAAAAAAATCTTATAAATGTAAAAAGCCTACTTTTGCCCCTCTGACTAATATCTGTTTATTCATGGCATTCTGCATTTAGTTATTATTTCCTCCCATTTATTTGAATGTTTATTGTCCTGTGTATTAATTGTAATTCTTGTTTTGCACAAGCTATTTGCAAAAATGATTTGTTATCCTATATGTTCTGTACTGGGTCAGCAACTACCCAACAATGTGTTGTCTAAATGAATTGACTGCTGCTGATTTAAAACTTATAAACTTATAAAACTTATAAGCTGATTTAAAACTTATAAAACTTATTTAAAACTCATAGTGTGAGTGAATGTGTGCGTAGATGTGTGTTTAACAAATTATAAACTGTCTTTTGTATGTTCTTGCAGCTGGTTTCCTAAAATCTGCTGACAGTTAAGATATTCTAGTTAAGTTCTGTCCTGAGTGATTGCAGATAATTCTTTGCATTATGTTTTGCCAGTACAATTTAAAATCAACTCATGAGAGTAATTCATGAGAAATGCTGCTTATTTTTAATATTTTAAGCCCTGTTACACTACTTATGTATATTTTGGTCAAAACATTACATTTTTTATTATTTAAAGTTACATTTTTTGGATGGGCGTAGGCAAGGCATTATAAACTATTGGATTTATTGATTAAAAATAAGGAATCAGTTTTTATGTGTAATACCAGTGTAGTCTTTTGTGTGGCAATTAGTGCAATAATGAATTTTAGTAAATGAGTTAGAAATGCTAATTGTTGGAATTCGGGGACTTGTTGAAAGAAGGGTGAATTTGTTAAGGTACTGAAAACTGCCACTCAGGTGTTCTTACATGCTATATTGTGTTTGTTACATTTTTCTCTTTTCTCTATTTCTCTATCTATACTTCAAACCCTCTATTTATAGCTGCTTTCTAGCATTTTTTATATCTTTTTGTCTACTGGATTGGAGGGCGATGAACAGCTACCAAGGGAGAAAAGAATATAAAGCTTTGTCTCTCTCTCTCTTTCTCTCACTCACTGTTTTGACTGGCAGACATCAGCAGAGGAGAGGAATCTGAACGAGGGGAGCTATGGAGGAATAAAAAAAAAGAAGGCTTTGTGTCATCTTTTGTTTGTGTCCTAGCAAAAGGGCGAAGCGAGGGTAAATCAGAGTGGGGAGGTGGTCATTCTATCTCACTCCCTCTTTCCCACAATGTGAATACCATCAGAATTAATTTCTCTGTTTTACAAAGCAGCAGTATGTCAGTATGTAACCATTTTACCTACTGATCACAATAGTACAACTTGCCCTGCAACAAGGCTAAACACAAGCCAGCTAATACTGTCTGAAAACACATATTTGTTTTCAAGGTATTATAAATTTATATGTGAATTTTAACACATGTTTGAAAGGTTGTGTTCTGTAATATACTTTGCAGCATGAACCATGGATTAAAGATGAGCCGCTGTCTGTTTAGAGATGACATCAAGAGAAGAGATATAATAATAATGTGTCATTTACATTATAATCTCTTCCGTGCTCTCTCTCTCTCTCTCTCTCTCTCTCTCTCTCTCTCAACACAATACAATTCTGCAGTGTGTTTGTACAAAGTCTTTAAATTAGGCTTTAAATTGATAGCTCGCTGTCAGATTTGCTAAATGCTTCTATTTCAAAAAGAAAAGGATGGAAGAGATAAGAGGTTTATTAAGGTTGTCTGCTGTAATTTGTGTAAACATGGTGGCATTTCGAGAAGTTGAAGTATTTAAAAAAAAAAAAGAAAGAGTGTGATAAATGGAGAATGTAGAATATGAGGGATAGAGTGGTACTAGGTCAGGGCCTGATGAAGGGGTGGGGAAAGAAAAAGAGCTAGTGATGGATAGAGCTAATGAAATAGAAAGCATCCACAGGGCAGGGCCTGACACTGGGGTGTGGTTGGGTATAAACTCTGAGCCGACACAGACTTGTCTGGGTGCTCCTTGACCTTACTATCTTCATTTCTAGATTTTCTCCTTCACTCTCCTCACCCCTGCTGTCTGGTCTTCCACAAGCTGTCCTGCAAGGACACCAGACAGAAAATATGCTTACTCTACTGGTGCTCACATCTGTGGTGCTGCTCAGCACAGGTAACCAACATTTATAGGTTTTAGCAGTGTTTTTTTTTAAATATTTGATGACTTTATTCAAACAGAATCTGTTCATTACTGAAAGGTAATGTTGTAAATAAGTTGTCAATTTAGTGATGTTCAGTTTGACATGGTTTTTAAAAATTTTAATTGTTTGTAAAATTCCTCAATGCTGTATAGATTCACGAATGAGGTTGTTATTTTCTAGCTTTTACTAATTTTGGAAGATATACAAAAGGTTATATTAGCTTTGGTTTTTAAATAGCATTGTGTTTATTAACTTGATATTTAAGAAATTCACTTCATACTGAATAGTTTTTTACTGTAGATTCTGAGCAGAATTTATATTATATAATAAAATTTCTGATTCCAACTTCAATTAATAATTGCTGAATTGCGTCCTATGGTTCTATCACACTGGCACAAACTAGCCTTTCGTTTTTTTCTTAAGTTAAAAATTAAATGTAGATGTCAAAGTCCAACATTTAAAAGAAGGATACCATAACATCTAACCTTACTTATGCCATATTACCTTCAAGTTTAAATAAAAACAGGGGAGTGAAGTAAACTTCACATCAAAGTTTTTGCAAACAGTTTGTTTCAAGTTTAATGAAGCAGTGTTATTTTAAATATATATTTTTTGTTCCATTTTATTTTCCAAAACTTTAATTAGAAATTTTATGAATTCTGGTTTTCATTTTCCCTCCTTAACTTTGTTTAAAGCTATTTTTCAAATCTCAAATTCTATCCAAAAAGCTAAAAGTGAAAATGGACATGCATTTAAAATATGTATTACTGGGTAATTCAATATTAAATACTTAATAAAAAAGTAAATAAAAATTGTTCTTTGTTAAACTAAATAAAAGACATAAACTAAATTTGTTAAATCTGCATGTAACTTGTTCACACACCCCTTCTGCACAATTATCTAATATATCTAATATATCTAGTATAAAATATTAACCATACACAAACAGATAATTTTGGATCAAACCACAATTGGGAATGATAAAAAATGTCCTTTTGTACCAAGTTATGTGATACTGACAAATATGCATGATTAAAATGTGCTGTACACTTATACTTATCTAAGATAGCACTGTGACTGTACAGCAAGAAGGTCCTAGGTTTAACTCTCAGGGAGTTGCCTGATGCTTTCTGTGTTGAGTTTGCTTGTTCTCTCAGCACCTGTGTGGCATTCATTCAGACCACTTTAGTTTCCTTCAACCTTCTAAAGACATAGGTGAACTGAACTCACTTAATTATTTCTAGCTGTGAATGTGTTCTCTGATATGTAACACTGTGTTAGTTCAATGTCTTCCTTGTCTTGTTCTTTTGTCACAGGGGCTGTAATAGTTTAGGACTTAAGAACATGTATAGTTGCTGTAAGGTCCAATAGTTTAATAATGTACATTTGTGTGGATCATACTTAAAGGACTAGAAATGGACTTCTATTGTACCTATTTTTGCCAATTATAAGCTCTGTACATCCTCTATTTTCTGAAATGTCCTTTAATTATTTTTTTTACATCTTTTATTTGATATATTTAAAATTTAAGCCTTTATATTTTGTATATAATAATTTTATTTAAACTTTTAATAAGTATTTTTTAATCATTTATGCATTTTTGTCTTGTATACTATATAAAAAGACAGTGGCCAACATTAATTTTAATAATTTAGTTTTCTTGATATTTTTACCAAAAACACAAAATTGGATTGCAAAGCTTCGATTTTGTAAAGCTCATATCCACTTGGATAGATGTATTTACTGTTATTAAACAGTATAGAATTAGTTTAGATTTAAGGCATGTAGATTAAGAGAACTGAATCTTTTTTAGGTAACTTCAATTTATATATATATATATATATAAAATAAGAATCTTATGCCCCAAAATGTATGACTTTTGGAAATCTATAACTTGCATGCTTGTAATAATGTATTTAAACACTGATGAACAAAGGTTGCATAAATCCATTTAGTTAGAAATAAAATAATTTACTTTTCTATTCAGGTCACTACTGCTATCTCACATTTTTCAGTCTTGTGTCATTTATTTTGTGAATTTAGTTTCAATACCACTGGTGTTATGTCACTTTACGTTCTTTAAACAGTATTAAAGAGAAATTTTCATTTGTATTTACATTTATTTATTTGGCAGATGCTTTCATCAGCGGGACCCGCACAAGGGAAAACAAATACAATGCATATGCAAAGGTGACAGTGATTGAAGTACTGCAGAATTTATCTTCTGCCAACTGATCTAATGTAAATTTAAAAAACACAGTAAAAGAGAAAGAGATTACCAAATAAAGCAATGATCTGGAAGAGTTACAAACATTAACCAAATGTTAATATTTTAGTATAAATTATGCAGTCTTTACATAACAAAGAGGACTTCAGTTTTATTTAGTTCTGTAGGAAAATAACACCATACTCCTGTTAGCTTACTTTCTGTGTGGTCCACAAAGAATCAGCTTTCATGTGAATAATTTCTGATAAAGTTTGTGCTACTGCTCTGTCTATCGGTTTCAGTTCCCAAGTCTGAGGCTATACGAGTGTATACAGGCTGGGAGAAACATGCAGTGATAGGGTCAGATGTTTGGCTTTCCTGCTCGTTTTTCTCATGGCATTCCACCTCCGAGGAAGTCACCTTCTCCTGGAACTTTAGAGCAGATGGATCCAAAGAAGTCACCTCAGTATGTTTACAAAACACCATGATTTAAATCTAAACCAGAAAACTTTGCAGTTCATACACAATTACTAGAGCCATCTTATGAATATTTAAACGATTTGGAAACATTCTTCTTAATTCTGATTGGCTGAGCTGTTTTTCAACCTGTGACATTATTGACAATAACACATTCGTATCAATGCATGAAATACAAAATATTATTTTAAATCATAAAGTACGTACTAATAAAAACAGTGAGTCGATTCCCACTGAGCACAAAGCCTGTTGCGGCAATTTTTTTTACAAACTATGTTCTGTAATTTGCACACTAGATGGCAGTTTTTGATTGTTAGAAAAACTGGAATCCTGTTACTCAGCGATCAGTGTTTACTTTAAAAACTAAACTACATCACAGCGGGGAAGACCAGATAATTAACTAAACTTAACTGACTAAACTAATTTTGTGTTCAATAAATGCATTTATACTTTGAGTTGTGCCTGATAACATCTCTTTCACATGATTTATTCCCAATAATGCATGACCTCTCATTCCTTAATGCTTTAATAAACAGCTTACACTGTTAGTTTTATGCAATCTGATTTAAAAAAAAAAGTTCCTTTTAGTTTTTGTCTGCTTAGCTATATTAAATATTCAAATTTATTTATTCAGTGGGTGCTTTCATACAAAGCAACTTACAAATTAAAGAATAACACAGGTATTGCTTAGAGAGAAACCAGTTACTGTTTTATTATCAAACATGATCAAGTATAGATTTACCCTGCTGGCTTTTTTTTTGGTTGATTTGTTTTTCTTTATAGCAAGTGTATCTAGAAGAGATTTAAATGTATTTAATGCTTAATGGTGTTTTAATTGATATTTGTTGGTTAGATTTTCCATTACACAAATGGAAATCCCTACCTCGACAACAAGGGGCCCTTCCGGGATCGACTTGAGTTTGTAGGCAATCCTGGACGACGTGATGGCTCCATCCTTATCAAAAATGTTGATCAGAATGACAATGGAACCTTCACTTGTGATGCCAAGAACCCTCCTGACATAGTCGGCAGACCTTCTAGCGTACGACTCCTGGTTTTTGAGAAAGGTCTGAATCCACTGTAAAGATCAAAAAAAAGTTTTTATTTTTGTACTTTTCAATCATTGAGTACTTTTGAGAAACCCTAATCCATGCCACATGTTCTTCCTCTCTGTTTTTATTATTTCTTCTGTGCAACCAGTCCCAGTTCAGGCAGGTGTGATCACTGGAGGGATTATTGGAACTGTCTTGGGCTTGCTGATTCTGGTAGTGGCGATCTATTATCTAATGCGTTTCCTTGTAGCCAAACGGGTCTTCAGCCTGAGTGTGAGGTCAGTCTGGGAACGTCTGTTGCCCCAAGCACGCCCTGAACCTCTGCCTGGCTTTGACACACAAACACACATACACACAGGCACCCTTTTCAAAACTTTACCCAAATCACCAGAGCTCAAGCAGAAACTTACTTATGCCTCCAGCAAAGCTAAAGCTCATCCCTTACACAGCCATGACCTACTCCCACATATCGTTGGCAAGGCTTGAACCTCTGCCCCCCTGATCCAGTATGGTCAAGATAAATTACAAGATAACAGGCATTTCACTTCTCATGTTGTGTTTGTATTTTCTTCTCAGCAAACATGGCAAGAAAGGGAAAGGAAAGGAAGGATCTCAGCAGAAACAGGCAAGTACATGTTTCTAATACACTTCCACCACACACAGACCTACAAAAAGCAACTTCCATACCAGTCAGCTAAACTGTTTGACTCCTGTAAAAAAAAAAAAACTCCTCTTCCAGACTTCTCCTCTTTCACTCTGTAGCTTAATTTTGGGCTCTTTTAAGTTTTTTTAAGTTCTATTACACAGTAAGATTACTATTTAAAATTATTACCATAATGGAATTTATGTACAACCAAATGAGCTGAAGCTTTTCTGTATAATTTGGTACAAATCTTATTTAATAGTACACCTGTAATTATTTGCCCTTAAATCGGTTTAAAGGGATTTGTTATGTGAACTAACTGCATGTGTGTTAAGTGCGTGGTAGCTTTTAAAATATTGGAAACAGATGGTTATTTACTGAAGCCTGACCGCTAGCAGTCTACTGATCTTTAATGATCTAATATGAAATAAATCAAATCATTGTACCTTTATGGATACAAATGTTGTCACTACAGCAGTAGCTTTTAATGTACTTTATTAGACTACTTCACAACATGTATGCTATTTGTTGACCACTTAAAAAGCATGATTACAATAAGCTTTAATAATTAGCCCTAAGTCAATTTACCTTGATTGATAAATAAACTTATATTTTCCCGTCATTTCTAACAAGTTGATAAGAACAGAAACAATTTTTGTAGTCTCTAAGATTACGTTAGCAAACAAAACACATAATCAAAAAGCAGAGTTGTTAAATGATATGCTATTTTAAAAGAGGCTGTGGCTAGCCTCACACATTTTTAAAAAATTCTATTGATTGCCTGTATACAAGTGGTGAAAATTGTAAATGTAACTTTTCAACAAATTAGGTCTACAACAAATACTACGGGTTAAAAAAGGAATGTAATTAAATGATGATTTTTTTTTAATTTGAGTAAACTGTACAGCTGTACACCTGATTAGAATCTTAGCATGATGCAAATTACTACAGTGCAATGCTCAATTGTAAATAGGGTCAATTTTTCTAAATCTTTTGCTAGAGGCATAGAAACTAATCTGTTCCTTTAAGGCTTCTAGACACAGCAGAGACTAAATGTTTGCCCACTTCTGAAGCTTATTCTTCTATATCAAATTTTAACTCCTTCACCTCCATGCCCGAGGCAGCAAACGAAGGTTAAGGTCTAGTTCAAAAAAAGTTTAATGCCTACCTCAGTGTATGCATTTCTCTATGGGTGCCAGCGGCAGACTAACCATGCCACAGAACACTTGTGTATTTATCAAATCTTTTGAACAATTACAAATCAATAACATTCATAATCTTCTTTGTTCTCCTTTAGAACTGTTGATGTGTCAACAGTTAAAACGAACAGTCTCTTAAAATTTATAAAACAAGAACGTTTACTTGCATAGTTCTTTTTGACTTAATGAAACTGATAAAAGTACAGCAAAAAGGTTTCCAGTTATGCAATGTAACTTTATTGTATTTCATAAAAGAAAACAAATTTGATGTACACAAGAAAAAAACTGGGACATGAGCAAGTCTATGGTTTAAACACCTATTATAATTACAGTAAAACAGTTTACATAGTGATAAAAGTGCTTAAAGATTAAATTTAAAAGGAGCATCAGGAAATCTGAAGATATCGCAGCCCATTTCAGTCAATGAAATTTTATATTAAGACCAGAAAGATTTAGGTGTTTAGCCAGTGTCTACAGCAGGGTTGACTTGTATGTCTGTAATGATACCAGCAATGCAAAATCATAAATGGGTATTTCAGAAAGACATATAAGACCATTATTGTGATGTCTTGATGTATAAATCCATGGTTATTTCAGTGGGCAGTCTTTAAAGTGATAAAAGGACCTGTTTTGCCTATAGTGCTTATACACAGAGGAAATTGTCCTCCACATTTAACCCATCCGTGCAGTGAAACACACACAAACACACACTGAGTGATTTGAGCACA
Source organism: Corydoras maculifer (assembly GCA_019802435.1). Taxonomy (NCBI): domain Eukaryota; kingdom Metazoa; phylum Chordata; class Actinopteri; order Siluriformes; family Callichthyidae; genus Corydoras; species Corydoras maculifer. The sequence goes on from JAFMOD010000781.1 coordinate 1,647,110, forward strand.
CGTGCCCAAAGTGGTAGGCAGCCTTGTACAAGGCATCCGGAAAACAATTGGTGTTAGATGCCTTGCTTAAGGGCACTCAGCCGTAGTACTTGGTGGAATCTTAAAGTTCACTGGGGACCTCCAGGTTCCAAGGCGGGTTTCTAAACCACAAGTCATTTGTCTGTGCTACAACACCGTGTTTGTATAGAACCTTTGAGAATTTGCAATCAACTATTATTATTTTATTATTATTAATATTATATATTATTTGAACTATTAAAAATTTCTGAATCTTCATAATAAAGAAAATCAGACAGTTGCATCCACAGTCTGGTGGGCAGGGTAGGTCTATCATAAACCAACAACAGGCAAAAATGTCACTTGCAAATTATCTTTGTTTTCAATGTTCAAAAATTTTAATCAGTTGGTAAGGTAAAGTAACAGTAGAAAACATCCTCCATGATCCAACCTTTTAAAATTTGTTCCAGGCATAAAATGGATTTTCGTGTTTACGAAAGTTAACCATAAAAACATCTTTTAGCTGTCAGATGATGTTTCAAGAGAACTGATAAATTGTTGCACACTGTTTTTAAAAAGTTTTGCTACTACACACTTGTAAAGCAATATATTTTAGCAAACTCCAGTGAACTGTTACTCAAAATTGTCACTATTACCTAAGGCAATACACATTTCAGCCTCTCTTTGGGAAAAATAAATGCAAGGTACAAAACACATCATCTGTGATGGAATGGTTGTGTATCATTACCCATTATGTTTGTGATAAGTGATCTGCATATTTGTGAACAATTTATGCAGAGAGATATAGTGAACTTTTTCCCAGGGACTCCATTTATATTTTGTCCGGAAAATACCAGGCCCCCTTCGAATGAGGCTCAACAGCATGGCTTCATCGACACAGAGTGCCTGTGTTTAACTGGCCTGTGTGCAGTGCAGAGCTGTCTCCCTTTAAAATCATGGTGCATCATAAAGGAAATCAAACAATAGTAACTGCAGACTGTTCAGCAGCAAAAATTCTATTTACAGTTAAAATGTGCAAAAAGACAACTTACAAAGGCACAAGCAATAAGGATGTTCACTTGCTGATTTATTACAAAAAAGGTGACTTGACCTAACCACGCTTTTGTCCCAACTTTGCATTGCAGGGATCAGTTTTAAAAAGTTTTTTTATAACAAATTAAATTAAGTTCCCCATTTAATTTTTTTTGCCTGTTAAATAAAAGTTCAAGGGAATTGAAACAATTCCAGGTTTTACTTTTTATTGCTTTTTTTTTTTTTAAGTAGCTTAACTTTTTTTGGAAATTGGGTTTGTATTTTCATTATCCAATTTCTTAAAAATTCCTGCAGCCCTAATACATACATAATCAGATAATGTTTATCATGTTAAAGCCATTACTGATATAATATAAACAATAAAGGCGTTTATTCAGTTATATTAAGGCTTATATTCAGTTATATATAGTAATTTCCAGTTATTATATAATAAGTGTCTTATGCTGGCATACATATAGAATCAAGCACAATCTCTATAATCTACCTCATCTAAACACAATGTTCCTGTTGTCTGTCTTTCTGTTAATTATACTCCACATGCCTTGTATTATTTAATCCATCATTTATATGTTGTATTCTTTACCTTCCTCTTTGTATCCTCTTGGAATTCCTCTCTTCACAGGTCTCTAAAAATTTATAAATGTTATTAAAAACAAGATTTAATGTTAACACTGAAATCAAAGATAAATAACATGCTACCTTTTGTATCCTCCAGTTCTCCAAAACCGTTAAATGAACTAAAACCGATGTTTGTCCCTGCAAAGTTGTATGTTCTCCTGTTGTCTCTTTCTTCCTTTTCATCTTTCTTTCTTTTTTTATTCTTGTGTCTTATGTTACTGTTGTTCACTTTTTCTGTTTACTGCCTCAATCTTTTCCATTCGTTTATTCTTTTCCATTTTCCCATCATTTATCTACTCTTTTCCCACCTTCTTTTACTTGTTTGTATTATTTTTCTCCCTTTCTGTCTGCAATATAATGTAATAAGTGCAATATCCCTGTTATCTCCTGATTTATTGGTTGTTTCAGTTCACTAAGAAGTACTATAAATTTAAGATGTTTTTGCCGTCTAGAAGTGACCTCTGTACAATGCCTTAAAGAATTTAACAAATAGTTCAATTACTTAAATGATATAGTTAACAAATGGAAATTAAGTCCTACAGGTAGAACCTTTGGAAAGTAGGATAGTCATTGTAAACTTTAGCCCCATTAATTCTTATTACTTAATTAATCGCATTTAATTTTTCTTTGTCTATCAAAGGAATTAGTCACCAAAATTCTAAGGAACAATCAAAGTGACACTCCCTCCCTAATTATTTGATTTGCAGTTGAAAACAGGTGGGAGCTGACTTATTTTGTCTCGGAGGAAACATCTGTTAACAGCTGCTGCATTCTGGAATTCTCCTGCTTTATTATTGAGTGTTCGGTGCGAATGCATGAATTAATTCTACTCAGGCAGCAGCACTTTTAAGATATAGGTAGATAGGATAGGGCGTAGGCAAGTTGTTTGGATTTCTACAAAAAAAAGGACAACTTAGGCAAATAACTTTAAATATTAAATACTGATACACAATTACTCATTAATCATTTCTCACTGTAGTAAGACAGAAATTTTATCTATAACAGTACTGATATACAGTTAACAACTATTTTAAGTGTCTCCATAGATAACAAAAGTGTAAAATATCAGTTGTAAAAGAAGGTTCTTGAGGGTGTAGGTGCTGTGATGTCATGCTGCCACTCTCTCTCGGACTGACTGACGACTTCCTGTTTTGTCCTCCCTTCCAGACACCGATAGTTCCCCCTGTTTACCTTTCCTTCTAAAGGCTTGTCCTTATTCTTCCACTTCACCATCTTTTTCCTTCTTTATACTTTTCTACATCATTATTTTTAACCTCATCACTTCCATCCTTTAACAACAACAACTTTTTATTCTCTTCCGCGCTGTCTCTCTCTTTCTCTAGTGCTCTCTCCCCTTTATTTCTCCTTCTTCCTCACTCTTGCCATAGTGACTCTATGCTCCCCTTCCCATGCTCCCCTTTCTTTCTCCAGGTTTCTGTAACAGTGGATCCAATCAAGCCGAAGGCACCTGCATCTGAGAAGAAGAAGCAAGAGTCTCGCAGAGAAAAGAAATAGGGCTTGGCGAGCAGAGAGCTAGCGTACCAGGCCCAGGTGCCTGGAGAAGGCAGGAAAGAGGGGAAGGACAGGGTACTTATGACAATAGAGCTCGAGCTCTTTAAACAAGAGCAGATAGGGGCGGGAAGAGAAGGGGAGCCCAAACGCAGCCCTGCTGCTCTTCTCTCCGCTCTGCTCGAGCTCTCTCGTAAAATTTCTCTCCGCTGAGCAACATAGGGATGTAAAAAGAGTGTGGAGGAGAAGAGGTCTTAGATAGGAAGAGGAGGAAGGAGGAGGAAAAGTCCCAATCTATAAATTACATTTTAAATCCAGATTTTGGTGTTGCATATTTATGTAGCTTTTAATTTAAATGAGCATCTCATGCTACTGAATTGTTATATTCCAGTATATAATCCAATTTAGTATAAAAAATTCAAAAGCCATAAACATTAAAGGCTGTTGCTTTAATTATTTATGGCAAAAAGTAAATGCATGTGCAACTGTAGTTCTGTGAAACACAAACGCACACGCAGAGGGAGAGAGAGAGAGACAGACAGACACCTTGTAGCAGTTTGGGTGGCAGAATGCTGACATTCTGTCCCTCTCTCTCTGTTTATTCCTTCACTTTATTTCGCTGAACAATACTTAGTGTTAGATATTCAGGCACAAAATGCATGCATGCTCTTACACACACACACACACACACACACATTTAGTCTTTTTTAGTCAGATTTCTCACTTCAGTTAATCTTTAAACTGATCTCGTTTTTTCTATTTTCTGTTTCTGGATGTTCTGTATTAACGGTTTCTTCTATTCTTTTTCTGCTCTTCTCTTTTTACATCCCTCCCCCTTTTCTCCCAATTCTGCCGTGTTCTTTCAAACCCCCGACTTTCTGACTGGGTTTTATTTGTCACCTCTCATCACTGACCTGCCATAATCACCTGATCCACTTAAGACTGGTCCTTCAAAGTAACCACACCCATCTTCCCCCGTGTTCATTTATTAAAAGCTAAAGAGAAAAGCCTCACCCCTACACAGTATCCATGCTGATAACTCTACAGATTTACAGTCAAATCCAGTTTGGAGACATTTTATATGAACTTTTTCCCTCTTTAGCACACTACACTTTAGCACAGTGATTCTTAAATTCCATTATCAGCAATTCAGATGTTTTATATCATTCATTAGCCATGCATGTTAATAAATACCAAGAGCAAAACCAAACCTGATGCCACCAAGAATGGTGAATTCCAAATAAATTAATTTGTAAAACAGTGGACAAACTGACAACTTTTAAAGTGATGTAAAAAAAAACACCTTAAAAAAATCCAGTAGCATTACTAAAATTAGATCCATCAATTGCACCAAATCATAGGAGTGCCAGTATTTTTTCTAACATGAAAAATTTGGAACACAGTCGCTATGGCCATAATCAACAAATTAAATGTGTGTTTGCATATTTGTGTTACTCTGACTGCGGTGACTGAAACCCTCTAAATGGTGTTGATGCTGCTAGCAGAGCTCACAGACAGGCCAACACACAAACACGGGCATGAAAAACAAATCCACATTACGGGGATTCTCTCGGTGACACTGTGCTGGACGTTACAGTGACAAACCCAGAATTAGTCTCATTAATAACACTCACCTTCTTTCATTTTTCTTTTCCATTTATTTTGTCTTTTCTTTTCCTGAGGTGAGTTTCCTCTTCCTGTCCACACACTGATTGCAACCATCCCAAGTTGTCACTCCATCTCTCCTCCTCTTATAAAAACCTCCATTTCTCCACTTCTTAGTTCATCCCTTGAGACTGCTGGATTGAATGAGACACTGTTCATTCCTGCCACCTCCTGCCCACAACAAGGATACTCTGATTTGACTTTATGAAAACGTCAAAGCCAGATTGCTAATATAGCTACCTAGCTCTCTGCTGACTGTGGAAGTCTTATGTTCACATCCCTGTGCGTCTTTGTTCAGTTCAACAACCTGTCTATAATCAAGAAAAGAAAATGGAATCTGCCGTTGAAATTGATAATTTTTGATGTTTTAATCATTCTAGTGAAAAAATTTATATTAGTTCCTTAGACATACAAAAAATGAAATTGATACCTTGTTTCAGTTCACATGGTTGGAAACATATGGCTTTTTATTTATTGGAAATCAGCATGCTAAGTAAGCATTGAGGAATGCACTACTGCGACAGAAGGAAATGCTAAAAACAGACACATATTTGCAAGTGCTTGCAAGGTCTTGAACAGAATTTAATTTTTTTTTTAAATGGCAAGCCATAGTCCATTAACCATCACAATCTTGCAAGATGTGTTTCTTTGCCAAGTCCTAACCCCAAAACACACTTTAAGATGAAGGCTGAAACCTGTAGAAGTGTGTACTAAAACTGGGAGATGTGCCAAAAATGTAATTGTGCTACACATCAGTGGTAATGAGGATACTTTTTCTGCATTGCTGATTATATATTGAATAGCCACATGCCTACCACCATTAAACATCCCTTAAACGACAGGACTGTGTTTTTGTTGTATGTATCATGTACTTGTATATGTACTGTTATGAATTATCTGATAACCCTCCTTTTTTGGGTGCCATTAACAAAATCTAAGTCATTTGTTTTAATTTCTCTATTAAAATAACTAAGCTATTAAATATTATGTTATTGTAAAATGTATTGTAAAAAGACAACATAGCTTGAGTTCAAAGTCATTTAAAGATCCCATCAATAAAAACAAAGGTGATATGTATAGTTTAATCCCTATCTGGTGTGTTCATGTTTGCAAAAACACTACATGTGACGAAGTGTGTTATGCAAATGTTTCATATTTAAAGACTTTGGCATGAAAATGGTAACAGAGCAGCTTGTTTTGAATATCATTTGGAAATTTGATCACTATTTTGGTTAATTAATGCCTTTGTATAATTGTAGTATTTACTCTTATGTGTGTGTTAATTGTCCAAAATACTATAAATGCTTATTCTAAAGAATATAAAGTATTCATTGAAATACACATTGGCAGTGTACTGGTATGGCTACCTAGCTGTAATATGTAAGTTAGTTTTATTTTATCACCCAAGTCAAGGATTTTATTTTTTTATTTTCATGTCATGTATTGTTGTCACATTTCACGATTGTTGGCTTCATGGATTAATCGGTTTTCTCCAGTGCCTCTGTCTTGTGTTGCTTGTAACAGGTTAGCATCTGATAAACAAGTCCAATGGCATGATGTTGTCCTTCCAGGTTGTTCTTGGTGTTCTTCTGACTTCTTCTACAAGTCCTGTCATAACACTTTAATAGTTCTAATCTAAGTGCCTTATTACATAACTAAAGTAAATTAGGATTTGATTTGAAGATCTTGATTTTAAAATCAGTTTGAATTATTGAATTATTATTGTATATAATAGGGCAGCCAGCATGGTGGTGTAGTGGTTAGCACATCTTCTTTTTAGCGCTGGGGATACTGGTTAGAATCCCGATCTAGGTGTTTTTTTTTGTGTTCATTTTGTTTCTTGTGGGTTATTTTCTGGGATTTCCAGGTTTCCTCGCACAGTCTAAAAACATGAATTTAAGGTGGATTGACCGCTTTCTATCGAAATTGGTGCCCAGTCCTGGGTATCTGCTCAGTGATAAAATGAAAAAATAAAAAACACATGATTGCATGTAGCACATAGCCCCACTTAACAGTAATGTTCCCTGCATAGTGCCACTCAAAGGAATTGAGCACAATACACATATTTATTTTAGCAAGAAATGTTATGATTTTATACTACTCAAATGAAAAGTAAAAACTCTCCTGCTGTAACCACACCTTATTGAACTTTGCACCCTGTAATCTGCACTACCTACATAGAATAACTTTCCATCACGCCTGACTCCTCAGTCTCCTTTTGTGATTTTATTATCTTTGTTTTCTTCATGATCTCCACTCTGATATCTGAAACCTAAAGAGATTTTCCTTATCAAACCCATGACTGTCCTGAATGCACTTGTTTATGTACACCTTTGATCAATGCATTTTGTGATTGGTCATTTACTCAAATCTTAGGTAAAAAAAATTAAGAGGGATTCTTTCTTCATTTTTCTACCATCTTTCTCATTCTTATTATATTATGAAATGTAGCTGACAATACTGTAGATCTTTTATTCAAAATCCATCATAATACATGGTGTTTGTAAATTATCTTATTAAAATGATCCAGAATAAATCTTTTATGGTTTTAACAAGGGAGTCATTTTAAATTATCATATTCAAAATTCAATAAGTGTTCCAATGCTCATCTACCTGAAACAATAATGATGTTGAATTTAGGTGGAAATACTATTGAATAGCTTCAGTCAAACACTTTCTAAAGTCTTTTATTAGGGATTTAGAAAGTTACTTAGCATATTATAGACACACATTTCAGTAATTTTTTGGGTGAAATGAATAAATTTGGGCTGCATACTGAAGTATGCAATTATTATTTTTTGAAATTAGTCTGCTGTCCCCAAATCTACAAGCCCTTGCATAAAAAGTGAAGAAAAAAAAGAAATTAAGCTTTTTGAGATTCATGTAGATCAGACACATTGTGAAAATGAATGCCAAATGTGAGGTTTTGGGTTAGTGTTAGTATACTGCTTATAGTTAAGGTTTAATTTAACATAAAGCCCCCACATTTTTGTACTAAAACAAAAATGTATATACAAAAAAGTATGTGTACAAGCATGTATCTGTAAATGCAAGCCTTTAAAAAAATACCCCATCTGCAATGATTACATGCCTATCTGTATTGGTATCTGTCTGGGAGAGGAGGAGGGATATGGGGTAGGTTGGGTGGATTCAAAGGGGGTCAAGAGGTTGAAGTAGGTGGTTGCAATCCTCTCCAAAAGGGCCAATACTGTCTTACACACACGTGTCAGAGAGAGCAAGAGCTGTCCTTCATACATCGAAAACATGGGAAAAGGGGTGAGTTTCCTTTCATGCTGTTTCAACACTGTGTGAATTATTTATTTTGTTGCTTTGTGCATTATTTCAGTCTATGTCTGTACATAACATTTATGCATTTCATTTTATAAACATACCAGCCAGAAAATTAATAACTATTAGTAAGTGCCACTGTTGGAGAACAAGAAATGGTTTTTAGTTAAAGGAACATGATGCAACATTTACACATGAACCAGTTAATAAACAGGATAGTTTTGTGCTTATAATGTGAGTTATAATGTGACCTTATTAGAGTTGTTTGACATGTTTGTAAGATAAATGGTTGAATTTACTGTTTTATTCCTGTCAAATCTTTTTTCTCTGCATGTTTCTCTCTCTCAATCTCTCCCTCTCTTCCTCTCTCTCCCTCTCTCCCTCTCTCTCTCTCTCTCTCTCTCTCTCTCTCTCTCTCTCTCTCTCTCTCTCTCTCTTTCTCTCTAATACACACACACATACACACACACACAAAACGGTGCAAGAGTGGCAGGAGCAGATGATTCCAATGAGCTCTTTTCCCAGCATGTGCAGTGCAATATTAGAACACAGCAGACAACTATATTTCATACTGTTCAACCAACACACATTTCCCAAAGCCTTTTTATGTTAATTTGTCCTATTTTGTGTTGTTGTTCACTGCCTTTGTGGTACTCAGTCCTGATGAGATGAAAAATTACAGATACAAAAGATGTTGGTTATGCTACTAAACAAATTAGTATAAAATATTGTGTGCTGGCAAAGTCAATAATGCTGGCATGTTTTTCTTCCTTTAAAAACCCTACTAATTCTTTCTTCTATGGAATGAAATTAGCATGACTCCCTAATGGCAGAACACAACATCTCCAAATAAATTTTAAAAATGCATTAGTGTAATGTTTAAAGTAACATTAGACAAATTAAACTACATACTGTATAGAAACTCTTGTAATTGTCTGTTTTATTAGACTATTTTAGTCTAAAATTCAAAATCATATAAAAAATCTTGACATGATGTTATAAATTGTTTAACTTTTTAAAATCAAATTCATTTTTTGTGATATTGTACTAAAAGGGCACTATCGCTGGGCACACACTCACTCACAAAGACACACACTCTATATGGGGCAACTCAATTGACGTGATCTATGTTTTTGGACTGTGGGAGGAAACCGGAGAACCCGGAGGAAACCCACACAGACACAGGGAGAACATGGAAACTCCACCCAGATGGGGATTCGGACCCGGAATCCCTAGTGCTTAGAGGTTAACGTGTTAACCACTAAGCCACCGTGCCGCATGAGCAGCATTACAAAACATAAAACCATGCAGCTCTTGTTCATGTTCAAATAAACTGCAAGAAAACTCCTTGCTGTCTTGATTTTAAACTACTGTTTCAAAATTTGATTTGGCAATATGCTTTAAAAAGTTAGCATGTCCACTTCTTAGTGGTTGGAATCCAGGTTTGAATCCTGATCAGGGTGGAGTTTCCATGTCCTTCTCAAATCCGCATGGGTTTTCTCTGTGTTCTGTAGTTTCCCACAGTCTAAAAACATGGATTTAACATGAATTGGCAGCTCTTAATTGCCCCTATGTAGTGCGGGGGTGTGAGATTATGTTGGCTGCCAGTCCTGGAAAAGTCTAGTTTGTTTGTGCCATGATTTATTCAAATAAAAAAAAGCCCTCTGCTTTAGAATTGTCTCATCTAATTATCTCATTATCTTCCACTTAATCCTCTTCTCAGGTTGCAGGGTGAATCCCCATGCCCATACAGGGGAAAACATTTCTGGCGCTGGGCAGATACATGTATTAAAGTAAATCACAAACTGCATGAACAAACTGGATTTTTGCGGAGCTCAGAGTTGTTAATCATTGTTAATGCTCATCACGCTGTAGAAGGGAACAAACAATATGTCAACAGTTTGAACTCTAATGAAACTACTTTTGTGCATTTTAGACTCATTTTAAAGAAACCACTAATGTATTTGAACTGCTCAAACATTCTCCAATTAAAGCTGACACATAGTGATTAATCAAATCCATCTTTGCTTACAAATCTGGGCCTTTGATTGATGCTTCACTCAAGCATGATACAGTCATCTGTTGCCAAAAATGTGGAATCTTTTAAACTAGTATTACTAAAATATTCAATAATATTAAATTGTGTATTTGTCTGTTACATAAATGTTTAATTATATTAACAAATCTTATATTTAAGTTTTTATTTAATTTTACACAATGTCATTTTTGGGGGGAATGGGGGTTTGTGTATGTGCAGACCTACAGGAAGAGGATTCTATATTTAGATTTTAAGATTTTAAGTTCTTAGGAAACATATTTAAAAAATAAAAATATAATTTAAACAAATAAAATATTATGTTTTATCAAACTGCATTCTGTATACCTTAAAGTTAAAAATGCTGGATTGTTAAGTCACATTGCAACCAACATTAGCAACAAATCTTGAAAGCTATGACAGAATGTAAGACATTTTCTTTTTGTCTTTGAAACTCATAGTTACTTTACTTGACAAATATTCCATTTGGTTTCTTTTCTCTTGCACCATTATGTCTTTACCGTCTCCACCATCTCTGGCAAATAGACCACCCCATATTTATTGATATTGCTATGGGACTGTGGATCAACAGACTCTCTTTTTTTGTCATGTACTCTTCATCATCAGAATTCATCTTCACTTACAACCTTGCAACTTGTTGACTTAGATCACCCTGCATTTAAGCATTAAGCATTTAAGCATTAAGCATTAAGCATTTTCTTGTATGATTTGACCGATCGTGTCATAACATTAATCAACTATATGCCTATATACGTTGTGGACATCCACAATGACCAGTCTTTGCATAGCAACATGACACAGCTTCTACTGTGACCAATTTAATGCCAACCACTGATGGGTTCCTGACAGCACATATATATTGTGCCAATGTTTTTTGTAGCTTGGTGTCTTCTGACGTTTAAGACTTTCACTATGTAAGGATGTTATTTGCCATAATGGTACCTTTTCCCAGGAGACCATTTGCTGTCAACATATCCAGTACTTTGACAGAGGTGAATACCTGTCAAAGTACAGGTGTGATCCTTTCGGAAAAGACTGCAATCAGAACAACTGCAGTCCCCTGATTTTCAACTGGTGGTCAGTGAACCTGACTTTTGAATGTAAATGAATCCCATTGTCATGTATAGAGCACACTGTAGTCTTTAGATTTTTTTTATTAAATAACAAATCTTATATTTATATAATGTAATATATTATATAATGTAAGAGATGAACTTTTGCCTCCTGTCTTGTATGTGTAATCAGCGTTAGCTATCAATTTGAAAAAGAAAGTCTGAATACTCTGTAAGTTATACCCTCACAACTGTGACATTAATAGCAGGCCCGGGATGTACCTTTGCCAGTACAGTGGGGCTCTAAATAGGTCTTCTAAATGTTTCTTGAGTAAAAGGTCTTGAGACTCATATCCACTTACAGAGGCAGAAAAGTTCCACACCATCAGCTAGAAACAGAATTCTGCCCACATTGTTGCTTAAGTAAATTTTAACATATAAAAACATTAAATGTGATGCATACAAAATCAATGGCACATGGATAATGCTATTGCTTTACTGCAAGAAGTTTCTGAGTTTCATTTGCTGATGGATGGCCAGAGTCTTTTTTTGTGTGTAGCATTCCGGTGTTTTCTCACATTTGTGTGGGCTTCCTCTGAGAATGCATGATTCCTTACACTGTTTTAAGACATGTTATTTAGATTAATTAGAGATAGCAAATTATTACTAGGAGGCGGCACGGTGGCTTAGTGGTTAGCACGTTTGCCTCTCAGCACTAGGGATTCCCGGTTCGAATCCCCATCTGGGTGGAGTTTCCATGTTCTCCCCGTGTCTGCGTGGGTTTCCTCCGGGTTCTCCGGTTTCCTCCCACAGTCCAAAAACTGGATTGGCGCCCTGTCCTGGGTCTATCCGCCCAGCGCCCGAGACGTTCTCCCCTGGATGGGCATGGGGAACCCCACCGCGACCCTAATAGAGGATAAGCGGGAGATAATGAATGAATGAATGAAAATTATTACTAGGAGTGTAAGTGCTTGAATGTGTCTGTGTCTGCATCATGATGAACTTATTAACTGTTCAGGATATTTCCCTGTTTTCTCTAAATAAAAAAGAGTGACATGATTGCAACCTGCTCAGCAATTCTGATTCTAATTTCAGTGTCTGCATTTTTGGGTGTTCTTGGTTTCCTCGCCTTCTCCCAAACAATGCGATGAACTGAATATAAATTGCAAAATCCAAAATATAACTATAGTTACCAAACAATTTCCCTACAGTGGGACTAATCAAGGCATATCTTATTTTATCTTATTCAAAGTGGTCTATAAAGGTAGGTATGTAAATTGAGTAACCTGTGAGTTGACATAAATTACCATATTTTGTATATTTGTAAATGCCTACTATGTGGTGGTTATTTGAGGGACTTGACCACTGAAGAACTGAGTACAAAGGGGCTAAAAAGTTGTGTTAAAACAGAGGTAATAAATGGGAAAGTATTCAAACAGAAATAGTGCATTAAATATTCTATTAAAATTATTTTAGTTAAATATAAAAGTGTTTAAAGCTGGAGTATTTAGACAGGTAAGCTGATAAATCTGAGAAATGCCTTCTCTCAATATGCTTGAACTCCATAATATGATAGTGGTGTTATTTATCCCATCACTTCAACTGTCTAGTATCTATTTCTTATCCGTAGTTTTATTAAACTTTCCAAATCTTTTCTCTTTTGGCTTTCCTGAGTAGCTGCTGTTGAGTGTAGAAGATATGCATAATTTATGTATTATGATTTCTCAGCATGACAGATGTAGCCACACTATTCAAAAAGAGGGAATCAAAGGACTCAATACTATTGAAAAATCTTTACTATTGACTAAGAACTGCACGGCTATCTCAAATGTCTCAGAACTTCAAACCCACCGATGTTTTCTTCTGGGCTATCTTTAATTTGTGCACTGCTCTAAAGTAATAACACTTATATAAATGCTCATATATGTATGCTGTTTGTATTTGTCTATGAAATTATAAATAAAAACTTACTTAGTATTAGGCTTCAAAAGTCCTAGTTAATCACTTTTTGCCCTAACAGCGAGATGGCCACAGAAATAGAAATTTGCCCAATTTACATAATGGCCTCTGAGTAGTCAGACATTATAGCTTGACATGTGTTGAATTGGGTCTCATGTGAGAAAGTTTAATTTCCTGAATTTGTGAATGCTATTGTGCTCTGTCAGACATGATCTCATTCTCTAATGATAAAATCAGAATTTTCATTTGCCAGATTTCACTGTGCGTGTTCTCATTTTGTATCTCTTCCCCTCAGTATGGGCGAGAGAACAGCCCTAGGGTTTTAGAGAACAATGGGAAAAAGAAAAAGAAAGATAAAGATTTGGATGAGCTGAAGAAAGAAGTGGCTTTGGTAAGAAAAGACAATCTAATTTTATTGAACCTTACATGACTGGGACTCCTTTTCCTGGGGAACAAGTGGCAAAATCTAATGCTTAAAACATAAATCAGTAAACTTTTTAAATTATTAAATTTCCTGCTGAGAAGAATGTATGATGTTTTTTTACTCTTGTTTTACTTTACTTAAGTTTGCAAAGCATGTGTTTTTTTTATTTTGTAGAATTTAATTTCTTTTAACTTTTAATGTTTTTATTTTGCTTTAGTGACTTTATTATAGTGGTTATTTTGTTCTAGTATCAAGAAAAAAATCCTAGATTTATATTAAAAGTTAAATTAGTTTAAACACTTTTGTCGTTTGAATTCTTTTGTATCATGTCATAGTCTGACAAGAAATCATAAACAAGAACAAAACAAAGTCGTGAATCAATTAAAATACAAATTGAGGGTGAAAGTTGATTTCACCTTAAATTGTGTTGAACTGTTTTTTGTAGTTTTGATCTATTTTTGTGATTTTGACAATTAGTTCAGTACAGATTTTATAGTTTATAAATGATTGCTTGCTTTCTCACACAAGTTTAATTTTAATTTTAAAAAAGTACTTATGTTTGAATTGTAGGATGATCACAAGCTGTCTTTGGTGGAGCTGTCAGCACGCTACGAGGTGGACATTTTAAAAGTAAGATCATTTTATTTCACGATCCAGTTATATCACACAGGCTTAGATTAATCAACCTGATCCGCCTATTTTGATGATTGAGGCTTAAAATTCTGGATATTAATCTAGAGCGTTTAACATTTAATCTAGGATTTAAACTCCGGGAATGTCAGTCTGCCACTACCTAGTCCTTGAGTAAAGTTTCTAACCCTGTGAAACAAGGAATTAATGACTTAAGCTATTCTACTACATGTTGTAAAAGTAAATTTAGTTTATTTCAAAAAGCTTTATATATTCTCAGATTCAAATTCCACATTTATTTACAAATCTAATGTCAAGAAATTTGTGACAAGTTATTTCTAATGTGGAGCACTGACTAGGATGCATCTCATATTGATTTTGTTATGGGCTTGCTGGTAAATGTGGGTTTTTCTGTCCCAACAGCATGAGACAACGAGATAAAAAGAAACAGCATCTTTGACACAGTTAATAGAGACTACAATTATCAGAAGTATCAATACAGATAGACTTTATAGGGGTTCTAAAAACAAATAACCTTTCTTGAAGCATTTTACAGTCTGAGAAACAAGACTAAATAATTAGCATGGGCAAAGTAATATCAACATGGTAATTTGAATCACTGAGAATTTTTTGTTTAGTGCTAATTTTCTTTAAGATTAATGTCAGCAGCATATGTTTTTAATAGAGATATTTATTTTGCATGTAAGACATAATTGTGGGAAGATTAGAGGAACAAAGAAGTAAGAGAGCACTAGAATAAACAATTGCAAGGGATTTGGAGGAAAGTTCATTACAATCATAAATACAGCCATAAAGAAGTATCAGAAGTAGCTATAAGGTTCATTGGTTTGTTTAGGAATTATAGCAGGTGAATTAATGTGCAGGTCTAACAAAGAAGTATATTTATTATTAATAAATATATTTTTAAACAGTTGATATGGTGTGTAGAGCTTTAGCAACCAATTATTGGAAAGTTGGTCTAAGGTTAAGAAGTTGTTAGGATGTGAAAAGAACTTGGGTTGGGTTTGATAAACCACTATTAAACATTCTGAAGATGTCAGGGACTTCATTTGGCGAAACATCATTGAAGAAAGTTTTGTACCTAAAGCTTGCATAAAACTGAGCAACTAGAGATTTTAGAATAGAAATCCATTTCATAAAAAATATACCATGCAAAACATATTTCTACAATCATATTGATCTTTAATGTAATTCCAGCTGTTTTTTAATTGGTTAAAAGCTTCTATGTTGTAAAATATATTTCATTTTATATTTTATGTAACCAGGGCGGCACGGTGGCTTAGTGGTTAGCACATTCGCCTCTCAGCGCTAGGGATTCCCGGTTCGAATCCCCATCTGGGTGGAGTTTCCATGTTCTTCCCGTGTCTGCGTGGGTTTCCTCCGGGTTCTCCGGTTTCCTCCCACAGTCCAAAAACATGGATCAAGTGAATTGAATTTTCCAAATTACCCCGTTTAGAGTGTGTCTGTGTGAGTGAGTGTGTGCCCAGCGATGGATTGGCGCCCAGCGTTCTCCCCTGGATGGGCATGGGGAACCCCACCGCAACCCTAATAGAGGATAAGCGGAAGATAATGAATGAATGAATTTTATGTAACCTAAATGTATTGAAAATTGCACTCTTTTTTTAGGGCCTCACCAATAAAAGGGCACATGAGATCTTGATGCGAGATGGACCTAATGCATTGACTCCACCCCCCACCACTCCAGAATGGGTCAAATTCTGTAAACAGCTGTTTGGAGGGTTCTCAATTCTCCTTTGGACTGGAGCTGTCCTGTGTTTCCTTGCGTATAGCATTCAGTTTGCAACTGAAGATGAGCCAGTCAATGATAATGTATATCACACACAAACATATAGATAAACAGATGGAAGGATGTATATTAGCTTATCATTATTAATTGTCATTTATTAAATATTGTAGTTTTTGTTTTTGTCATGAGCTGAACTTGAAGATTTAAGACTTTTTATGAAACAAAAGACACAAATTGTTCACAAATTTGTCACAGCCTTTGAGCAATTCTCCTTTGCTGAGATAATTTATTAACCTAATTGATGTGACATATCAATGAAGTATCTAAACATATATAAAATAAAGAGTGCTTTAGTTTTAGTTTTGCATTAGTCCAAAATCTTAGCAAATTGTTTAATTAATTTGATAATTACTGCACATTTTAGTGAAAACACTTTACCAGTAAGTTCTTCTTTTTCTTTTTCTTTTTGCAGTTGTATTTGGGAGTTGTGTTGGCTGCTGTTGTCATTGTCACAGGTTGCTTTTCTTATTACCAAGAGGCAAAGAGTTCACGAATCATGGACTCCTTCAAAAACATGGTGCCACAGGTAAGTAAGATAAATGTGGACACAGTTTCCCTCCATACCAAACAACTTTAGTTCTATGTTGGTGGGTTTCCTCCGATGAGCTACTTCCTTCCCCCCCCCCCCAACATGTCTATTGGTTTGCGGTCATTTTCTCATTCTAAAACATTAACTTTAATCTTCTTCAACCATTCTTTGGCAGAACAGCATGTGTGTTTGGAGTCATTGTCCTGCTGCAGGAACTGTGTGAATTAAATGATTATAATTCAAGCAAATAATTCAGAATTCATTGTGACATCAATAATCACAAACCATCCACGACCAAATTCAGCAAACCAAAAATAACTTAAACATTGTTACAGTAACTCAGCGACATTTTTCTTGCAACGCAGCCATCACTGTGTCGTTGGTCAGTGTTCTTCTGTTGTTGGACCCATAAACATTAGGATTAATCAACATGAATAAGACCTTTGAAATTACTTTGGCTTCCTTTGTAACCTTGCAGACTACACGCCTTGCTCTGCCTCTTATATACTAGATATTATTCAAGATAAGGATTTTACACAAAAAACAAAATTTTAAAAGCTTTTTTTTTAATGCAACACATTTGTGAAAATTTTAACTAGTGGTTTCCCACTGACCCTGTGTTTCACAAAAGCAGTGTGTAGTCACTCACAATTCCGATGTCAATGTTGTTAACAGTTCCACCAAATTTTTCCTATAAACTGCTAATACCATTTCACTGGAATGAATGTGCAAAAAATCTAATATCTCACAAAAAAGATTTGATAAATTGTCTAAAACCAGCAAATAGGTTAGCATATCAGAACAATTTTTGTTCCCATTAATCATCTCAGAATCCTTCAGACTGATCCGGATATCAAATGGTGTCTTAAAATATTTCTCTCTCTCTCTCTCTCTCTCTCTTTCTCTCTCTCTCTCTCTCTCTCTCTCTCTCTCTTTCTCTCTCTTTCTCTCTCTCTCTCTCTCTCTCTCTCTCTCGTACTCCCGCTCTCCCGCTCTCTCTCTCTTATATATTTTTTTATATGTTTGTGTATTTTTATATTCACACAATAGTTATTAAATGTGCAGGTTTTATTTACAAAAGTCCACTACTATATATTCCATTTGATTAAATACAGCAGCTGACTGTAAAGTATATTATGAGCTGAGTTAGAGGTATTGGAGCAGGGGCCAGGGCTGAGATTATGTGACAGCCACAAATGGCACAGCTCTATATTTTTTGTTGCTATACGATATGTATTCCACACTGTACAACTCAACTGTATTTCATGCAAAAACTATAAACGTATTATGTAATAAATACATTAATATTTAATAGTGTAATATGAGAACTGAATTTACATTTTATTATAATCTCTTTTTTAAAAGTTTAATCTGATAATTAATTTTAGTGGTTGAAGCTTTAATGGTTTTACAGTGACTAGGCTGATTTGTTGCCAATGTGAATACATACACAGCATTTAAGAATTAATAATATATATATATATATATATATATATATATATATATATATATATATATACATATATTCAATGTTTTGTGTCCTTGTATTTTGGAAATAGAATAATTTACTTGTGCAAAGTATGAATTTAGTACTTATAATACCTATAGGACAACAAAAAGTTTCCATTACATTTATCTAAACAAAAAAATATGATTTATTAATTTAAACATGTATCGTAAATTATACAAATGCAACAAGAAATACAATAAATTACAAAAAATAATAAATATTATTGAAAGCTAACACAAACATTTATTGTGAATACAAATAATCATTAACAGTGAAATGTTTATTTCTTCTGTACTCATTTTCTGTACTGAAGTTAATTTATGTTTTTTTTTTAGTTTTTAAAAAATTCTTTCTTTCTCTGTCTGCCCAAAGCAAGCGATAGTAATCCGTGAGGGTGAAAAGAGGCAGATCAATGCAGAAGAAGTGGTCGTGGGAGATCTAGTGGAAATAAAGGGAGGAGATCGCATCCCAGCTGACCTACGATTCATTTCTTCCAGTGGTTGCAAGGTATTAAAGACAGAAAAGATGAAGACTGCAAAGAGTAACTGCCATCAGACAAAAGAGACACACAGAGAAAAATACAGACATGATGAAATGTTCAGTGTCCACAATGCAGTAGTAATCAAAAGAAAAGTGAACAAAAAAGAACATTCCTAAAATATAATAAACATCAACAGAAAGCATCTTAAAATTTTCTCAGTTTCTGTTGTAAGGGGTCGCAAAAGAGAATTTGAAAGTAATCTTACCTCCAATTGGCAAAATTATTTTTTGCAGCAGTGTCATATAAAAAAAACTCTTCACCTCATTGCCGGAACATCTGGGGATTTGTAACTGGGTAAAGTGGAAAAACATTTTGTGTGGAGTTTGCATGCTTTTCCAAGTCTATATTATGTTCATTCAGGAGTTCAACAGTCAGCTAGTCTATGAATTGGCAAAAAATGAGAATGTGTGCATGAATGCGTTGGCTCTGTGAACTGTTCATGTAATTTCTCTGCCCTTTTCTCACCGGAATGAGAAATCAATTGATCCTGAGGTTAAAAAAAATTATTAGAAATATAAATAGGACGTAGTGGTTAGCCCAATTGCCTCTCAGTGCTGTGGATTTAGATTTGAGTCCCGATCGTGATGAAGTTTCCATGTCTTCTCATGGGTTTTCTCTGTTTTCTCCAGTTTTCCACAATCAAAAACCATGGATTCAAGGTGGGATTGCCCCTGCTGTAAATTGCCCCTGCTGTAAATTGCCTCTACAAAGTGTGTGTCTTTGTGAGTGCATGTGTGCTTAGCCATGGATAGGCATTAACGATGAACCATATTGGGTGTATCTGCCCAGTGCCTAAAACATTCTCCCCTCAATGCCCCCCCCACACACACACACAGCCCAAGTAGAGGATTAAGTGGATGATGATGAGATGAGATAAATGAATAGTGTTTATTGACTCTATCTGACTAAATGGCAAAAAGTATTAGTTACAAAGACAATGCTCCATAATGTATTAATTTTGCAAATTTTGTTTTCTAAAATTGTATGATTTCAGTTAATCAACAACTGAAGCGTTATGCGCTTAAGTAAAAAAAAAAAGAATCCGATGTCTGTTAAAAATATCCATTAAAGTGAATGGGTGTAGTTGTGTTTGATATGTGTTATTAGTGAATATTAAAGTTCTCTCGCTTTTCAGGTAGACAACTCCTCCTTGACAGGCGAGTCAGAGCCTCAAACTCGCTCTCCAGACTGCACCCATGACAACCCTCTTGAGTCCAGAAATATTGGCTTTTTCTCAACCAACTGCGTGGAGGGTCAGAAACTGAATATTTACTTATCTTGTCATTAATTTGTTCGTTGATTCATCCTGTTACAACACAAGGCAGTTAAATGTGTTCTTTTGCTTAGCTCACACAGGGCAGATTTCTGCTTTATGTAACTCACTAATCAAAGGCATCACTAATCCATTCATGTATCAGTTTGAAAATGTATTAATATTTTTATTTAATGTGTTTTTGTGCATTCATCTGTGTACAGGTACAGCCCGTGGCATTGTTATTGCAACAGGTGACCACACAGTCATGGGCCGCATAGCAACACTGGCCTCAGGGTTAGAGGTGGGTCAGACACCCATCAATTTGGAGATAGAACACTTTATCCACATCATCACTGGTGTGGCAGTTTTTCTTGGCATCTCGTTTTTTATACTCTCCCTCATCCTTGGCTACTCCTGGCTCGAGGCTGTCATCTTCCTCATTGGCATTATCGTTGCCAATGTGCCCGAAGGACTGCTGGCAACGGTCACGGTAAGGGTTACATGCACACACACACCATAAGCACGCGTACACACGCACTGTTGCTACTAGCCACTGTCACTATGACGAACTGTGTCTGAAATTTGCTTTCTGTCTCTATTTATCTGTGCCTGCCTACAGCCACTGCATTGCATATCTTACTTGTTTCTTATTTTGTTTCTGTCTCTTCCTGTTTCTTGTACTCATCATCATTGTCTCACACTCCCCACTGACTCTCTTGTTTACTCCCTCTGTTCTTATGTTTGTCGTCATGTTACTTTTTATATATTTCAATCTGTCTTCTTTTTACTTCTTTCTTTTTGTCTGTCTCCTTTTATTTCTCTTGTCTCTCTCACTTACTTCTTGACTTGCCATGTCTCCTGCTTATGTGTAAATCAATGTCTGTGGTCTACTGTGTGTCTGTCGGCTGCACATTCGCCTCCATCAGTCTTAAAGATGAGTATAGCGTAGCCTATGTGAATGAGAATAAACACTGCTCCCTTTCCGTTTGTCCTGTGCAATTCCAGTTTCAATTTTGGTCCTGTCAACCTTCTAAATTTAATCCGCTTTTCTCAGTGTCTCAGCCTCTCCCCCACCATTCAATTCAAATTCAATTTAAAGGAGTATTGTTGGAATGACCTTTTTCATTTGCAACCTTGCTGAGGCATTTTATCTATGTAGATACCAATCAATTATTTAAAAATACCATTATCTTCTATTCTGAAAACAAACACCTGTTATAAAGTGACCTGCAAAAGTAATCAAGGCCCTTTAAAGTAATTGAATTGTTTTCAGGTGTATTGTCTTGTCTGTATATCTTATGAAACATGTTATTTTTTTCATATGGTGAAGTTAAATTTTAGAAAATAAATTGAAAATCTAAAATTCTGTGCTTCAAACCTCTACAACCTATTGTTTTGTATAATTAGATATTTTATGTATTATTAAATATTTTAATTTGTCTGCCTTGTTTGTGTTTATGTGTTATGCCTGTGTAATTGTTACCCATTTCCTCATAGATTAATTATGTCACTTTCACATGTGCTTTTTAATTTTATTTTTGAAAATGTTTAAAATTTTTAGCAAATGAATTAATTTACTTTAAAATATAATATGCCTTTCTTTAATAATGTTGTTTTAAACTCTTGATCAAAGGGCACTAACAGAATTCCTATTAAACTTTTTTTAAGCTCTTGTTCTTTTTACTTCTGATTTTAAAGGGTTTCATGCAGCAGTTTTAATCCTTCAAACAAATAAGCCACAAAGCATGCATTTAATGTATGGAAAAAAAAATAAACTAAATAAACTGGAAAAAAACTAAATAAAATGATTAACTGCACTCAAATTGTATTTCCCCTTGACATTAAAGAAATGTAATGATTAGATCTGAATACTGGGGCAACACTGAACAATGCAATTTATCTCCTTTTATCACACCTTTCAGGTGTGTCTGACTCTGACAGCAAAACGCATGGCACGCAAGAACTGTTTGGTGAAGAATCTGGAGGCTGTAGAGACTCTGGGTTCCACCTCCACAATTTGCTCAGATAAGACAGGAACTCTAACCCAGAACCGTATGACTGTAGCCCACATGTGGTTTGACAACGAAATTTATGCTGCCGACACTACTGAAGATCAGTCAGGTGACACTTTTACTAACCATGACTAACTGGGGAACAAAGTTTTTTAAAACGTTAAAATATATATTTTTAATATTATGAAGGTGACCTAAGAAAACATGGTTGGCTCCAGCTTAATAATGTAGTAAATATGAGCAGTTATATTGTAATATCTGATTTGAATACTTTAATTTGAAAATTCTACATCACTATTTTATACTTGAAGTTTTTGTCATTTTTGTTAACACAAATGTTGTGTACATCTGTGTGTATGCTATTCTGTGTTCACAGGCTGTGGGGCTGTTGATAAGAGCTCCCCCACATGGACTTCTTTGTCACGGGTCGCAGCATTGTGCAACCGCGCCGTCTTTAAACCAGGGCAGGAAAATATTCCTATTCTCAAGGTGATCACAGTCAACACATCAAGCAGATGCAAATTCACGAATAAATGTATTCAGTGGAAGGTGAACAGTGTTATACAGAGGATTTACTAATGTTAAAGGATCTGATGTGTGTGTAGAGAGACACAGCAGGAGATGCTTCAGAGTCTGCTCTGTTAAAGTGCATAGAACTCTCCTGTGGGTCGGTGAAGGCATTCAGGGAAAACAACCCTAAAGTAGTAGAGATTCCATTTAACTCAACCAACAAGTATCAGGTAGGTACACACACACACATACACACAAACCAAATAATAAGAATGTTTACTGACTTATGCATTAATGCAGATAATTAGAGCAATTTTCCACCTAACCTTTACCCTAACCTTATAAATAAAACAAAAAAACAACATTTTCCTTTTTAACACCTCAAATAATATCTCAAGGGAGCTTGCCAAATGTCTATACACCTTAAATTACAACCTAAACCAAAATTGTCTTTTTTCAAAAGTTTTTCTAAAGCTGTATGAAGACACAGAAATCTCATGGGAATCAAATTTCACGTTTTCCCACACACTAAGCTTATAACATCAAACCCACATGTGTCTTTTTACCCTTCAAAGTTGCATGAAATGAGTTCATGAAAACAAGATAAATGTCTCCCTGACACAAACACACACACATAGACAAGCTAACAAAGTCAACCATTGAGTCTGCCAACCTGTTAATCTGCTAAAAGACTACATTTTGAAAAGAGGTTCATACTCTTTACCTGCATTACTTTACTCACACACAGTGGAGCCACACAAAACACAATTATAAAACTGTTCAGAATAACTCTTCAAAGCATGTGTTAAAGCATTATGTGCAATAAACAAAAAGTAATAAAAATATACAAATAAATAATAATAATTAAAAAAAATTGGTTTCACTGTGACTTGTGTTTTGTGGCTTCAGGTTTAGATTTAGAAGCTGCATTGAAACAAAGCACCGTTGCAAAAAAGTATTATATACATAAACTGAACCATGGCCCTTTAAAATACACATAATTTATATAAATAAACCCAATTTACAGTAACGTTAGAATGCTTTCTAAAAATACATGTACATTTACCCAAGGTGGCTTACAAGGCAAGCATATGGTTGGCCATCATCTCCCTGGAGCAATGAGGGTTAAGAGTCTTGTTAAGGACTTCAGTGGACCTGGGATTTGAACCCACAACCTTCAGAATAATAGCCCAACGCCCTAACCACTAAGCTACCAAGCCTAATACACTAAAAAATAAAGTCTAAAATATGTGAAGTTACTTGCCCTTGACCCCCTAAGATGCAGCAATTAGTTTTGGTTAACTCTTGTCAATATCATGTTTTTTCATATTTTTAACACAGTACATGTCATTCTGTTAAGCCCTGTAGATGCTTAAATATGACATGTTATGTAAAACGGCATCATGTGTTTCGGTATGTTTTTTATTACTTTATCACAATTATGTTAAAAATATAAAAATTAAGAACTTTCTGTCACATTTCTCAGGAGGTTAACAAACAAGAGATGGGATGTTTAGAGTTGTGGCCGGTTTTACACCACCATGTGTTAATTCTAGCCTTATTCTGTCTGGTTACAGGCATCAGTTTGTATATTTTTTTAATATTGCACAATATAATAAGGTTAATAATTAAAAGCTCTGACAATATTTTGTCTATTTGTCAGGTAAATTAAAGCATTAGAAAGGGTTGGTCTGTAAAGGTTGGTTGATTTTGATGTGGAAGAACCTGAATGGCCCGTACAGAAATCTTGTATAAACTAAAATTGAGATTATGAGCCTAATTTTCTAATCCAAAATTATAGTTTGACTCCATTAATGCTTTAATCTTTGACACTCCAAATGCACTCCAAAATCTTGTAGAAATCCTTTCTAGACAATAACCAAATATTATGTATATACAGTGTATGTGAGGAAACATCAAATTAAGTTCCAAGTATGTCTCCTAGCTATCCATCCATGAAATTGAAGACAGCCCGACAGGACATATATTGGTGATGAAAGGAGCTCCAGAGAGGATTTTGGACAGGTATATCAATATAACTAATCAATACTAATCCATTTTGCTCACTAAACCATCTGTCTAGATTTGTTGAATGGATAACATGGTTTTCAAACAAAAGCCACAAATACTACATATCCAATTATTGTTACCAAGCTATATTTGTTTCAATATTAAATAATAATATTTAACAGTAAATTGTTGTTATAAATCTGTAGCTATTTTGTTGTGATTAATAATATAGACATGATATTATGTTTTATGAATTATGATTAAAACATGATGTATTGCAATCATTTATATTATATATATCAAATTATATATATATATATATATATATATATATATATATATATATATATATATATATATATATATATATAT
>JAFMOD010000781.1:1676784-1708972 GCA_019802435.1 Corydoras maculifer
TTTGTTTCCCTCAGGTCCCTGCCATTTCCCTAGCTTATGAATCAGCAGAGAGTGACATTATGAAGCGTCAGCCCCGGAATCCCAAAACTGACAAATTGGTCAACGAGAGACTCATTAGTATGGCTTATGGGCAGATCGGTAAGACACATTCACTTGGACATGAGGACAAGCCTGTAACTACTAAGCACAATGGCATTGCTTCTGCATCATATCGCATTCAGTGTTAACTATTAGACATGAAGTCAGTTAAACAAATGTGTATAACTCATGTCAGATAGGTGTCTGTTAAAAACTGAATACATTTATATAATTTCATTTATATAGTTGTAATTTATTATTATTATTATTACATTATTACATGCTTAGGTACTTACCACATTTAAAGACATAGAATACAGTATATAACCGGAACTAAAAACTGACATTCTAACAAATGTAAAACTTCATACTTCCAGTTGTCATTTTGGAGCCTATGTTAAATGTATCAATCAGTAAAACATTATGGCATTATTAAATGTCATATAAAGTTTGTATGCTATGAATTTGAGTTAATAAAATTAGGATTTTATCACAATTGTATTCATATATTTTTATAAGTATACATTTTTTCTTGTTTAGATCTTACAAGAATTTCATAAATTTTTTTGGGTATTTACTTATGCTCCAACTGTAACATTTTGGTGGTGTTTGGTGGGGGTCTGGACATTATTATTATTTTGTCAGTCAATTGGTACCAAGGATCATTCTCCAGTTGTAGGATCATTCTCAAGTGGTATGACTCCAAACTGTTAGATAGATGGTCACACGTTTGTTAAAACCTAAATAAACAAAACATGTTGATTACAGTATGGAAACCTCTGACTTTATGTGCCTTTTAATGAATGAATTATTGTGTGCAGGTATGATTCAAGCTCTGGCAGGGTTCTTTACCTACTTTGTAATTTTGGCTGAGAATGGATTTTTGCCACGTAGACTAATTGGTTTGCGTCTGGACTGGGATGACCGTGATGTCAATGATCTAGAGGACAGCTATGGACAGCAATGGGTCAGTATATTTACTATAGCACACATTCAATAGACAATTAATTATTCATTTCTTTAAAAAAATGTACTTTGGTCAGTGGTAATAAAGTTGTTTTTAATTTCTGAAATTTAAAGCTTTTAATATAATCAATTATTTATGTCATAAATTTCACTTATTAAACAAAAATCACTTATGCTTACAATGACACGTTCTGTCAGTTGATTTGATGCTAAAAAAGTTAATTTAATAATGTTCAGCATTCTTTATATATCTCTTTCATTAGACATATGAACAGCGTAAGATCGTTGAGTTTACCTGTCATACATCTTTCTTCGTGAGCATCGTCGTAGTGCAGTGGGCTGACCTCATCATCTGCAAAACACGCAGAAATTCTCTCTTTCAGCAGGGCATGAGGTTTGTGCAGACATGAAAAACATTATCTAAGAATAAAATGGCTTTAGACAAGGTTTTCCTTTTTATCTGATATGGTTTATGTGCGTGTAAGGAGTCGTCAAAATATAATAATGCGTAAAAATGGAAGAAACCAAAAACAAAAATATTTTCATTGTTTTTGAATCTGAAATCAGCAAAATGTCATTTCGAGGAAAAACATCGCTGTCAATCATATTTACAAACCTATCATTTCCTGCAGAAATCGCATTCTGATCTTTGGCCTCTTTGCTGAGACTGCGCTTGCCGCTTTTCTGTCCTACTGCCCTGGAATGGATATTGCTTTGCGCATGTATCCACTCAAGTAAGACATACACATATGCTCACACGTACAGTCATGAACTTTATGGGATTATAAATCAATATACAAAGATATCTACACATATATGAAAAATCAATAAGCAAAGTATCTACTCAGAATGTACATATGTATAATCTGTTACTATCTTGTCACAACTATCTTTTGCCATCTTATAAATTGTTTATAAATGTAATGACTTTCATCAGAAGCCAGAGATAGACTTGTGTTGTTTTACCAGCATCTTATTTTTTTTACAGAGTCTATTGGTGGTTCTGTGCTTTGCCATACAGCTTGCTTATCTTTATCTACGATGAAATTCGCAAATTTATTCTGAGACGAAGTCCAGGAGGTAACTAATATAAACGTTCTGTATATTTAAAATGCCTCTTCTTTTCAAATGTGTATATCATTTAGAACAAACAAAAGCAATTAGCAATGAATAATGGTTTTCATTAAGTGTAGATAATGTGTGAACAGGGATTTTAAGAATCTGTTTTGATGGAGTTAGAAACAGACCTCTGCCTAGAATATAAACCTTTGGAAACAGTCAGACTGCTGGCTGCTAACCAGGGTTTATCCAGCATCTGTTCCATAATACACTAATTGCCCTGAAGCTGAATGGAACTAAATTTCATAATCATGTCCTAAAATGGGAGGTTTTTACATGAAGAAGAAAGCAATTATGGCAAAAAAGAAAATGGAAGACCAGTCCACTTCTCAAACCCTGTTTATTATCAATGTTTATCATTTCTAAAGGTGTCTACATACTTTTCATTATGTAGTATTCTTGTATGAGATTTTATGTTAAAAAGTTTCTTAAACAATCTTGGAAAAAAAAACATTTTGTTTAAAGACAGGCATATTAAATTATTAAACGTGTGTTCTCTGCTTTCTTTTAGGTTGGGTGGAAAAAGAGACCTACTATTAATCATCAGCTGATGAAGAATAGCTTATCATGATACATTGTCAAATTTGTTGTCAGGGTCTGAGTACTGTGTGACAAGTGTTTCTAATTCAAGATAATGATTTTCTGATGTAATAGCTTTACTGCTCCAACACACCTAATTCAGCATGACATAGAATTGCAGGCTTTGTTTGAGTTAGTCACTGTCATCCATACAAGAGTGCATTTTCATAGCCGACAGGTTGTTGCCTTAAGAAGACAAAATCCTCTTTAAATTACAGTTATTAGAGGAGAGCGTGACCCAAATGTTTAATTAATATCATTAATCAAATGAACACTTTAGTTACAGGGCTGCCAGATTTTAAAACTGTGAATTGAACTGCTCAGGATGAATACACTTTAGTAAGTGTTGTAAAAGCAAAGGATTCTGCATTTGCTGCATTTCTCAGTATTAGCAAATTAAATATTCATTAAAAACATGTTTTTATAAAAGTATGAGTATGATTATGAGTAATAAAAGTATGAGTAAGATTAAATAAAGACAAATAATTAGGGAAAAGCATAATCATATTTTTTTGTTTGGCATTTAGAAAGTTCTGAACCTGGACCACATGTTCTGTAACAAACTTTTTTGTATTTGCTTTGTAAGTTGCATACAGAAAATAATTTTTTCAAGAATGTTTTTATGGTAGTCTATTTCGAGTTTGACAATGACCAAAACTAATTTAAAACTCAACTTGACAGATTTGCTTGGCTTTAGGAAATGAGTTTACATAATAAATGAGATCAGAGACATACAATTGGACAAGTGCTTGATTTCCAGATCAATGTTTGAAAGCAATGTCTTTATCTTGACTCAAATAATCTTGGATCAGTTAAATATAATTTAGTCATATAATATGCTTAATTCATGTCCAGGGATCAATGTTAGGTACATTTTTATGTTATAGAACATTAGTAGCCTGGCTGTAGACCCGAAGGTTGATGATTTCAGCTGTAGCACAGCCAGTCTAACACTGTTGCGGTCCCAACTCTGGTTATTAACCCCTTAGTGGTAGTTGGTCGATTCACATATACGTGTCTGCAAAATAGTATATGTAAACAGTATAAGAAAAACAAAAAAGTAAGCTTAAAGGCATATAGCAGTGTCATCTGTTGACTAACTGTCAACAGATTGTCTATATTTAAGGTATTTGAAAAGTTAATACAGTAAAAGACAAACATTTTCAGGAAAGTTGTGACAAAACAAATGCAATGAAAGCTTTAAACTTTCATTTTAAGTGATTGTAATTAAACTAATCCAACAAAAGCATAGCCTTTCTAGTCATAATTCACCACTTTATGCCTACACTTTATTTGTAGAAGAATCAGTCTGTTTGCAAAACATTGCAAAGAAGGCCTTGTGTTGTATAATTCATATTATTATGAAATGATTCAGGCAGTCAAGAAAATGTCAGTGTGTTAATCCAAGGGTGGAACCCGCTGCTGAACGTGCCAGACCACTGAACCCTGAGGCGCTATTATTCAAGAAACCGTCATGCTACCATGATGGACATCGTCACTTTACACAGTCTTGCAGTGCATCATGAATTGCTATCTGAAATGGTATTATTTATAAGGAAAGCTATATCTAAATTTTAAGCAGAACTGCTGGTGCGTTTTCTGGTTACATAGGCCAAAATGCAAAGGTTTAGATTTATGTTTTGTGAGAATAACACTTAGACTTTAGATTCAGTTTATCAGATATGAAATACTGTCAGTGCTCTGTCATGTGTAAATTACATATATGTGAAGTTAACGATAATGAAGTGGTTTATATTAGTGTTTTGGTGAAACACATTGTCATCAAGTTCTTCATGTCCACTCCATCCAAAAACTACCAGCCCTCATTCTGATAAGGTACAATGTTGTTTCATGGACATATAGTGTGTGTGCTTAGCTGGCCTCCCTGTTATCCTATTGAAAATATATGGCACATTGTAAAACAAATGTAATTTCGGGCAGCACAATGGCTTAGTGGTTAGCAAGTTCGGCTCTCAGCGCTCTAACCCATTCTGTGTCCACGTGGGTTTCCTCCGGGTTCTCT
This sequence comes from Corydoras maculifer, assembly GCA_019802435.1. Lineage (NCBI taxonomy): Eukaryota > Metazoa > Chordata > Actinopteri > Siluriformes > Callichthyidae > Corydoras > Corydoras maculifer. Next base: position 1,681,550 of record JAFMOD010000781.1, read on the forward strand.
GGTTTCCTCTGACATTCCAAAAACATGGATTCAAGGTAAACTTAATGTTCTAAATTACCACATAGAGTGTGTTTGTGTGTGAGTGTGTGCCCAGAGATAGACACCCTTTCCTTAGTGTATCTGCGCAGCGATTGAAACATTTTCCCCTAAATGGGCATGGCGACACTTCTGTGACATTAGTAGAGGATTAAGTGTAAGATAATGAATGAATGAATGAATTTATTTATTTATGAACATAATTTCTTAAATTTGATATATTTTTTCATTTGCATGTTGTTATTAATATTTTAGAAGGTCACCAGACAAGTAGTTATAGCCCTAGAACATCAGTTACAAAATTACAAAATTTAAAACCTTAAAACCAACATAAAATGTCAGTAAGTCAATTAAGTCCTGTATTTCAATGGATTTCATTCAATGAAATTATGCATGTGTTTAATGTCTGTGCTTTTATGCTTCCAAATGCATTAAATTTATAGCTGGTTTATATAAGTAAATCCATGATGTAATCTGTGATTAGTTTGTGGTTAATAAACAATGGACTACAGAACCTTTACCATCCATCAAATTTTAATTCATCGATAGTAAATGAAGGTCATTGGCACTTCCTGCAACCCTAATTAGAAAATTGAAAAATTTATGAATATTAAGACTATTGATTAACTGAATAGCTGATGTTACACTGTCCTTCTGTACTTATTACTTATTTCACAGAGAAATATTCCAGTATCAGATGTACAAAAGTGTACCCATAATATGTTGCCATGGTGACGAGACATTTCCTAAAACGTAATGGTCCTAATCATGTCCCACAGTGCTTAAACCTTCTAAGGTCTCACTTTATAACAATGAAAGTGACACGGTATTCTTTAAACCTGTTTCTTTTTGTCTTTGTCCACAGACTGTGGTATAATAAACCAGGTATTATGCTTAAACCTCCAGCCAGGAATAGTTGCATTTGATTGAAGATTTGCAAGAAGAGGTGAATATAGTGTGGGATACAAAGGTTTATAGTTGCAAATTCCACGTAGCAAACATCACTCTTTATAGGGCATTAATAGTATTGTATGTGCACTTCACCCTATTTTGTCTTTCAGATGCCTGTAGGGAGGCTAGAATGAAAATGTCAAAATGGGCCCCATGTGGGCTTGGTATCAGCTCATTAAAGAATATGGTGGAATAAGGTGTTTTAGAATATTTAGCACTGTAAAGACTGTAGCCATTGCAACCCTAAAAATCATTAGGATTACATTATAACAACATATAATGCAAATGATGGGTACCCATTCATATCTAGAATAATTTATTTCACTTAAAAAAACACATTTGAATGGAAAATAGCAATAAAGAAAAACTATAATAATGCATTCATCGTGGTTTTTCATGGACCAGGGAGAGACAATAACGGCAATCAAGCATTACATGTTACTCTGAATAAGCTACAGATTTCTTGTTGCCAGGTTTCTGCTAAATGTCAGTGCCTGCTTTTTTCCACATGTCCAAATTTTTTGCACTATTTGATAATTTTTCTATGTATAGCTTATTTTTTTATATAAAAAAAACATCTAGAAAGATTTGTAAAGTTTAAACTTAAACCTTGATTATGATTATCATTATATCATCAAAAACAAACACCTGTAGATCTGTTTGTAATGTACGTGCAAGTTAATTCATATAATAAGCGGATTTTACATCAATAACTATTTGAATTTTTTTATTTTAATTAATAAGCAAATATAAGTAAATGTAGCCTATATTTTAACATATATTGAATTTTATAGAATATTGATGTGATATATGATCCCAATTTAAATCCCAATCACGGTGGAGTTTTCAGTCCACCATCTGAATATTCTCCCCATGTCTGTGTGTCCAAAAATATGGATTTAAGGTGAATTGGTTGGTCTAAATTGCCCTTAAATAGTGTGTTTATCTGCTCAGTGCTTAAAATGTCCACCCTCATTAGAGGACTAAGTGGAAGAAGATAAGATGAGATAAGTCTATATTTTTTTGTAGATAAGATGTAGAAATCTAATTGATTTCTTTAAAGTTTCTTTTTATAGATGAAAATGTTTAAGCACTTTACTGGAATAATTAAAACTTGCACCTATTTATTGATACAATATGTACCTCAATGTACTATATAAAGCTGCTGATTTACTCCATTTCTTATTTTGAGATCTGAATCGTATGCCATTGTTTAAATAGTGAGACATGAATGCTTTGCATATTTCCCCATGCATTATTGTATAACACAACACAACATTTCTACACAAATGGAAGATTCTATAATGATGACCATGTATATATTCATTAAATCATGTGGCCCTTGTGGCTCCATCAGGCTAATGATAGATAAAAGTGTAAACAACACAAAAAGCACAAATACATGGAAAAACTGCCTACCCATAAGGTAAAATTAAATTTTCTGTGAGAGTTTTGTGTTTGTAATTGATCACATTTAGGTTTCTTTATTAAGAAATAGTAATGTATTAAATATTTTTGTAGCACACACATTTTAAAAAATATTACTTGGCACAATAATATTCTGCCTTCTTATTTGCCATTTTTTTGTGACATTTGTTTGTTTCCATGGGGATGCTACAGTGCCTATTTATATGAACAGATTTCAAAAGACCTTTACTATGCAGATCTTACACAAAACCATTCTTCAATGTAATGTTCAATCTATCACTGTACAGATAAGGTTAATATTTTTATTATTCAGTGACAAGCTCCTTTACAAACACTCTTTCAATCCATCCATTCATTATCTTCTGCTTTATCCTATATTAGGGTCGCGGGGGGGTTCCCCATGCCCATCCAGGGGAGAACGTTTCGGACCCTGGGCAGATACACCCAGGACAGGGCGCCAATCCATCGCTGGGCACACACTCACTCACACAGACACACTCTATATGGGGCAATTTGGAGAACTCCGTTGACTTGATCCATGTTTTTGGACAGTGGGAGGAAACCGGAGAACCCGGAGGAAACCCACGCGGACACGGGGAGAACATGGAAACTCCACCCAGATTGGGATTCGAACCGGGAATCCCTAGAGCTGAGAGGTGAACGTGCTAACTACTAAGCCACCGTGCCGCCCTATAGATATTTCTATCTGATAAAGTACATTTTACACTTTTGTACCCTTAAGGCTTAATTATAGATCCTCAAGTTAACTGTACATTTTAGGGGGTCATCAAGGTATATGAGTATGCACTTTTCTAAAATCTGACATAATGATTTGACTAGGTTATATTATAATATCTAAATATTTCAACTATTATGCTGCTCTAGGCACAAGTTATTTACAAATGATCAATAATATATTTTGTCCTTTTTCTTACATAGAGAAATACAGAAATACAATGAACATCTCACAGTGTGTAGAGTTTAATCATTTATTAATTTCATAAGCAGCTTATCATAATTGAGGTCATAGGGTGCTCAGTGTTTATCAAGAGAAGGACAGGAAATTCCCTGGATAGACTGCTAGTTCATTGCAGAACTGCTACACAGACATTGATTTACATATTCACACCTGGGAGAAAACTTTACACAAAATTAATGTTAGTCACCTATTCAGGCATTGACTTATTTGAAAAGATTGCTACCCATTGCACCACATTTGCACTTTTGAACAGTTCAATGGCTATTATTGTAAACCTACACTGCCTTACCTGTGTTTACCTAATCATGTTCTTAAAGTGGAAAGTGTATTGTGTATTTAAATCTATGCCATAATTTAGTTTATTTGCCACTTGTAAAATATGTCTTGGAAGTAAGGTATTTATACATAATGTAAAAACATGTGTGTGCACGTTTTTAGTGGATTGAAAAAAATGGCAATTGTACAGATTGCAATTGTATCTGTTAAATCTGAATATTTTTAGGAACTGAAACAATTGGAATTATTAGTGTCAGTGTTTGTTTTAAATCTGTCTGCAGTTTTACAAAATCTTTTTCGCTGCCCTGTCTTTATTACTGTGGCAAACATTAAAACAGGCTATTGGGTTAAAAATCTTATTTTATTTCGCCTGGGTTGATTCTTGCATTAGAATGTATTATTTGTCATCATTGTTACACCCATCAATAGACATAGCCAATTTCTACCATCTTAAGTCACGGGGTTCCTCAGGCTTGCGTCTCCTCATTTTGTAACAAAGTTATTAACAGTTTTTAAATACATAAGTGAAATGTGTCTTTCCACACATCCAAGAATTTCATTTGTTTTATGGGCTGGCCAGGGCTTTGGAAACAGGACAAAGGAGAGGAGATACATTTTTCAAACAGTCCCTTTGATCTTGTTTTTTTTTGTTTCTGCTTCAGAATGACAAATCATCTGCTTTTATGTTTTTTGTTTTTAGATCATGGTCTACCTCTATCTACATCAGGTTTTATGGTATGTTTTGGTCTACATTCATCATATATATATAAAATCTTCTTATTAAAACTGGCACTATCAAAATCTTAACAAAATACATAAAAATTGAGCATTATAAAAACAATTTTTAGTAAATATTTTGAAGTCATAATTATTTGCCACCCCTTTATTCAACACTTTGTGTAGACTTACTTTGCAATGAAAGCTCCATTCCCTGCAAAGCGACAGAAGAACACATTGTACTGGATCAGAGACTGCTGCTTTACACAGCTACACAGAATCTCTCTGGATTCTTTAGATTCCATATCAGAGCAGTAGATGATGTAACATTTGACTGAAGATGAACAGCTTGACATTAATACAGCTGTATGTGTGCCATGATATAATTATATTTTAAACAAACTAGTTTAAAACTCTATACAGTTGCTGTAGTTTTAAATTATATTCAAATCATTTTTTAAAAACTTTACTTTCACAACATGCATATGGTAAACTACTGATATTACTACTATGCTACATGAAATGTCAGGTACACAACCTCCTAGCAAGTCCATTTTAGCGGACCTGCCAATATGATGTTTTTTTTTTGTTTTATTTTTCAATAACACAACTGACTCATAATGAATCCTTACATTTACATTTAGTAATTTAACAGAGATTTTTATCAAAAGCAACTTGCAAATATAGAACAACACAAGTCAGTAAAGAGAAACTAGTTACACTGTAGTATTATTAAACCTATCAAATCATACAGTTGGTTATTATTATACAATCTGGTTTCAAGTCGAAATTCACCAGATATTTGTTTGTATAAAGTGCTTCTGGAAAAGATGTGTTTTGAGTTGTTTCTTGAAGATGTTGAATTTCTAAGCATTACGGACAGTGTTGGGACGATTGCTCCACCATTTAGCAGTGGAGAACAATATTAAGTAAGAATTAGCACCACGGTGATGTTGAATCACCCATACCCATCATTGGGAGAACGTTTTGGGCACTGAGCAGATACACCCAGGACAGGACGCCAATCTATTGATGGACGCACACACACTCACACAGAAGCACCCAAACATACACTATATGGGGCAATTAAAAGCATTTAATTTGCCTTAAATACATGTTTTTGGACTGTGAGAGGAAACCAGAGAACCCGGAGGAAACCCGCGCAGACACGGGGAGAACATGGAGAACCTCCATCCAGATTGGGATTCCAACCTGGATCTCCCACGCTGTGAGGCAAATATCTTGACCACTAAGCCACTGTGCTGCCCATGTTCAATAACTATTTCTGTAAAAAGTTGTCCTTTTGGTTTCAAAATGCTTAAAAAAAATCTAATCAACCCTGACTCTTAGTCATCAAATTAACTGTGGCTTAATGGTTAACATGTTCACCTGTCAGCACTGAGGATCAAGGTTCGGATCCCAATCTGGATGGCGTTTTTATGGTCTCTCCGTGTCCGCGTGGGTTTCCTCCGGGTTCTCCAGTTTCTTCCCACAGTCCAAAAACATGGATCAAGGTCAATTGAATTCTCCAAATTGCCCCATATAGAGATTTACATTACATTTAGTAATTTAGCCTCCACCCCCTCCGGCAAACCTAGTGGAGGATTAAGCGGAAGATAATGAACGAATTAATTAATTTGATTTATTTTTTTTAGGCCAACAATTTATGGTAAAATAAAAAAAATCATCAGACTTGATTTTATTTGTATGAGAATGCTTTACTCTTAACGTACCTTAGTTTCAGACATAGTAATATGAATATTAATCTAATACATCAATAAATAAAATAATAAAAATAATTATGAATAGTATTTCGCTGGGGAGGATGACGTATCACGTCACATCCGTGCTTAAGAAAACATGGCGCTGCTTCTAAGGTCAGTGCTCAGTGACTCTTTACTCGTGTTATAGTGTTGACTGTTAAAGTGTTTTAAAGCTGTAAAGTTCATATTTTAATACGTGAAGTTTAGAATCAGTGTCACTTATTAAGCCTATGTTGGTAATGGTCGTCTTTCCAGGTAGCTAGCTTAAAGCTAATGCAGAAGTGCGTTTGTGTTTGTTCCTCAGTCCTCTGTTTATAAACACGTTAACGATCTTTATGCACTTTCGCTGAAGCTGTTGACTTTCATTTGACTGTTTTATTTGAGTAACGGCTGCAATGTTGTGTTTTCATTTACCGTAAGTGCTTAATTTAGTGATATTATATTGACTCGTGCAGATTTAGAATCTTTCTGTTTCTTCCTGGAATTCTAAAAGTTTAAAGGATCTCAGTTTTAATTTGAACTGGATTAAAACTGATCAACTGCTGCAAAACCAAAAGCGGACGCATACTTTAGTTACCATAGTCGAGGAAGAGACATTAGGACAAAGCAGCAATAAACTATACGTGTTGTATTAAACATCCATCCATTCATTATCTTCCGCTTTATCCTCTATTAGGGTCGTGGGGGGTTCCCCATGCCCATCCAGGGGTGAACATTTCGGGCGCTGGGCCGATACAGCCAGGACAGGGCGGCAATCTATCGCTGGGCACACACTCACTCACACACACTCTATATGGGGCAATTTGGAGAATTCAATTGACCTTGATCCATGTTTTTGGACTGTGGGAGGAACCCGGAGGAAACACGGGGAGAACATGGAAACTCCACCCAGATGGGGATTCGAACCGGGAATCCCTAGCACTAAGAGGCGAACGTGATGACCACTGTGCCACCCTTGTATTAAACAATAAACCCAATATTTTAAACCTGCTATTCCAATCAGAAGATCAAAGTATGTACTGTAGTTCACAAACAGATGGACCACAGTCTCTAATTGTAGAACTACAAAGTCCATCTTTTTAATAAGTAAAACTAATAAAATGTGGAGCAAAATGGAGGTGACTGGTACTGTAAATGTTTATGTAGCCAGCTTTAATTTAGTTTGTGTTTTAAATCCTAATGTTATTACAGGGTACCCAACTGTCATGTATTTTTTACCAGTGTTTGCTGAAGGGAAATTTGCCTGGACACATAGCCAGATAAAAACATTTTATATTAATGTATCCATCAACAATGTGTAATTTTAAAGTATGCTTTAGCTGCACTTGGTTGCAATTTAATGAGCTGACAAGAGATTTTTGGCAACTATTTACAAAATATGGTTAGCTAGATATGATTTAAAGCTGGTTATATAAACATTTACGGTACCAGTCCCTTCCATTTTGCTCCACTTATCTATTTTATTAGTTTTACTTACTGTAAAGATGGACTTTGTAGTTCTACAAACCCAAACTGTAGTCCATCTGTTTCTGCTTCATTTCTAATGGTTAGGACCCCAATAGTAGCACCACTGAAGCAGGTATTATTTGTTTGGTGCATTATTCCTATCCCAGCAGTGTCATTGAGGTGTTTAAGTTATACTACAGCAGCACTGCTGCAGTAACACCCCTCACTGCATCAGTGTCCCTGCAGAACTGATAATGAACAATCCACCACCCAGATGATACCTATTCTGTGAATACAGAACAAAGAACCGTCAGGTGACTAACAAAACAAAAGAAAAAAGATGTACTGCGGTCTGTAATTGGAGAAACTACAAAGTCCATCTATATGGTAAGTGGATGAAATAGACACTGGAGTAGGAAGGAGGTGTGTCTAAACATCTGATTGATACTCTATTTCTTTATTTACAGAAGTAACAATGTAGGCTGTTATTGGAATTTATGTAAATAGCTTTGTATTGTACTTTTGGTTATTTTTAAAACAATATTTTATTGACTCTGTACTTGTACCCTGTGCAATGAAAAAGTTGAATAAAATCTAATTACTCCTAATTTATTTGTCATTCCGTACTCTAGAACACTGGCGCGACAGGGTCTTCGTTCACCACAGACACAAGTCACTGCACTCTGCAGACAGTAAGTGTTTGGTCTGTTTATTCTACTAGCATGTGTCTGTTTGGTATTGTTGGATTTTTTCTTTAATGCGACAGTTTCTCAAAAAGGTTAAAGATGAGTCTGGTAAATGAAGCATGTGACAGCTTCTGTTTAGTGTTTTTCTGTTTTACTCTGAAATTCTTTGCATGTCTGCTAAAGGTGGATTAATACTTATTACTAACAACTAATGTATGTTTAACTTATGTATATAATAATAATAATAATAATAATAGTACATCATTTGTATATAATATTTATAAAAACCCAGAATGAAGTCCAGTCTTCTTAGATCCTAGTTGTTTATTTATTTTTTTTTTTAATAAACATTTTGACCTTTCTTTGGTCATTTTCATTGAATTTGTTAAGACATCTTATTCCTGCATTTTAGGCCTGCAGCTTATTCCAAAAATGTGACATTAAAGCGTATACCACTTTGTAGTTTTATCATATCTTTTTTTAATGTATAACAGATGTTTTGGTACAAAGGATTCCAAGTTGTTTAGTGCTTAAGGTATTATTTTGTCCTCTTTCTCATGTAAACATGTCTTGTGACACCGTACAGGGTTGGCATGTTTTTGGTTTTAAAGTTCTTTAGCAAGGACCGATGAATACAGCATGTGTGCCAGACAAGTATCTATACCAGCTTTTCCACAGCTTTGCCTTAGTAATATGTGTAACTTGTGATTGTGCTTTGTCTTGATGAAATATGCATGGGCATCCCTGGAAATAACGTCTTAAAAGGCATATTTTGATCTGAATGTACCATTCTGCATAAATGCTGCCATCACAGCCTATGGATTTGTTGCTGATATTAATATGGGTTGTTCTTTAATCCCGATCACACATCATGCATTTTCCCCCCTAAAAAAGACCAGGAATAGTCATTCATCTTACCACAATACACATTTCACCGTGTGATTGCCCATCCTCGAGTTGAGTCAAAAGAAGTTGATGCTGCTCTAAATGTGATTAAGACAAGATAAAGTGCTATTTGTGAGTGTAACTGTATTATAGTGCTTGGCAGAGCTTGGGTATATTAATCCTTTGCACATGTGGTTATATCAGCTGTTGTTGAATGTTCTTAATGCAGTGTTGTGTATCCGTGGCTTTCAGTTTCCTAAATTTTGGAAAATTTGGAAATTTTAACCATTTTAAACATTTTTTGATCAACTTTAGATCTGTGTCTCTATACTGGATGCTATTTTGTACCAAATCATAATTACAAAGATGTATTTAATATTATATCATTAAGTTTTCATTTCATTCATTACCATGCTTTAAATTGCCCTTATCCTAACTGTTATATTGAATGCATTGTAGGCTTAAAGGCTGAAATGGATGTTTTTTAACAAACGAAATAAAGCTGACCAGACAAAATATAAAATCTTTGGTTTATACTGTCTACAGGAAAATAAATTCAATGTAAATATAAAAAACTTTATGATTGGGTGGGTGATTAATATTGTAAATCTTTTGTATAAAAATGATCTTTTGAAAATGTAAGTTTGAATTATGTAAGTTTGATTTGTCACTGGCAAATATTTTGTGGTTTGAGATTTTATATAATGATTGACCAGGGTTTTATTTGGTTTCAGGTAAAGCAGCAGGCAGATTTTTCTCGTACATTTAAAAAAACATTTGGACATGTTGTATATTAACAGCAAGTTAAAATGTATTGATGACAATACAATTTAATGTTTCATTAAAAATTACACTATATGAAAAACACCTACACAGTGTTCCTTTAAGCGCTTAAGGTGGTACTCACTTTGATATCATACAACAGATTAAATTGCATAGTGATAATGCTCTGCATTTTGAAATATGTATGGGCACAAATTTCCACTAACAGACCTGATTTTTGTAGTTCGATACATTGTTGCGTGAGAGGGATGGTAATCTATGTTTTAGTTTATCCCAAGATCCCGGAATTTCCCCCAAACAGTTGAAAATGCATTGGTAAAAAGTATTAAACAAGCTGACTTACTAAAATGTACAAAAATGCAGATATATTTCTGACCTTTGTACCAGCAAAATTCTGAGAGATCAACATTATGAAAGTTTGCTTACTCTTTAATTAACCTTTGTGGCATCACTGGAACGTACTTTTGCACTTTAAATATTATGACATAGTGGGAATCAAATGTCATGTTATAATTGTATGTAAAAAGGGGTGTAAAAGTAGAAGGAAGTAGTAAATGCATTGTAATTTTACATTTTGGAATGCCAAAAGACGTCCTGTGTTATTTTGTTCTTTTGGTGATCTTTATCAGTCTGAGAGTTTTTAGAACAGTTTACACCAATTTTTTAGGACGAGTGCTAAATACATATTGTGTTCTATGTTGTGTCCATGTTTTAAAAGCATATAGCATCCATATTGTTTTGAAATGCTCATTAAAAATTATATTCTTTTATGGTGAACAGTGGTGCAATGGTTTTTTACTGCTTATAATTTTGATTGTATGTTTCTTCTTAACATACCAGTCATCTATGAATGGTCGGGTCATTATTCTGTGGCTCTTCTATTCCATGTGTGCAGTGCTGTTCCCATGGGAACTTCAGCAAAAGAAGAAATGGAGAAATTCTGGGCCAAAAACACTCGACTGAACAGACCTATGTCTCCACATATTACCATTTATAGGTGAGTGAATAAGTTTCTGGAGTAAGTGAATGAGTGAGTATGTGCCGTAAGCAAGTCTGTCATAAGTGTCATAAGTGCGTGACTTGTGTGTGTGAATGAGTGGGTGTCATTAGTGCATGACGCAAGTACATGAATAGGTGAGTGTCAAAGTGCCATGAGTGAGCTAGTGGGAGTCTGAAGTAAGAACGTGTACATCCAAACCCTGAATAATCTTATGGCATAAATAAATGAATAAATAGGAGTGAGCGTGTGTCTGCATAAGTGAGTTGGTTTTTAAATAAGATTGTATATACATTTAAATTGTGAAATTGTCCACATGCGGTGGATTTACAATTTATAAGAAATTTTCATTTCTTATAGTGATTTTTGAACAGGGCTAGAAAATATAAACTGAAAATTAAAGAAGGGAAAAGGCATTTTGATTTTAGAGTCTAAGAAGATAAACTTGTACAGCCTGCCAGTTTAAGATTCCCACTGGAGCACACATGCTTCATCTTGACAAAAAAAAAAGAAAAGATGCTTTCGCTTTATTGTACTGGGGCAAAGAAAAGCTCTAAACAGTACAATTTAATGGCTCCTTATGGTCTCAGCACTATGCAATTTACCGCATCTTCTGTTTTATGACAACAGAATTTAGCCTGTGTTGAGATGGAGAAGTATTCGTATACCCGTGGGATTAGTACAGCTTGTGCTTGTTATACTTGTTCACAATAGTTTTTTTTATGTTAGAATAAAAAATCTTAAGCTACAGTGGTATGAATGCAGTACTTTTGTTTAGTTTCAAATTATTTTTATAGAAACAAAACCTTTACTTCACTGTTTACTTACAGTGTTTTTATAGTAACACATTAAATCCCAAACTGCATCCCACTCACTACATATGTGCTTTACAAGGTATGACTTTGTACTATCCATCCATTATCTTCCGCTTTATCCTATATTAGGGTCGCAGGGGGTTCCCCATGCCCATCCAGGGGAGAACGTTTTGGGCACAGGGCAAAAACACCCAGTCACTCACACATACACACTTTATATGGGGCAATTTGGAGAATTCAATTGACTTGATTCATGTTTTTGGACTGTGGAAGGAAACCGGAGGAAACCCTTGCGGACATGGGGAGAACATGGTAACTCCACCCAGATGGGGATTCGAACCGGGAATCCCTAGTGATGAGAGGCGAACGTGCTAACCACTAAGCCGCCCGTTATTATATATACTCAATGAAATTTAGAGAAGTACTAAAATGTGATTTATACTGAGTACTCAGGACCATGTTTTAAAGACAGTGGATGTCCCAATGTTCCAGTATTTAATTATAATATATGTGTTACTTTTTAGCTATTTTTATATATATATATATATATATATATATATATATATATATATATATATATATATATATATATATATATATACACACACACACACACACACTCACCGGCCACTTTATTAGGTACACCTGTCCAACTGCTTGTTACACTTCATTTCTAATCAGCCAATCACATGGCGGCAACTCAGTGCATTTAGGCATGTAGACATGGTCAAGACAGTCTCCTGCAGTTCAAACCGAGCATCAGTATGGGGAAGAAAGGTGATTTGAGTGCCTTTGAACGTGGCATGGTTGTTGGTGCCAGAAGGGCTGGTCTGAGTATTTCAGAAACTGCTGATTTACTGGGATTTTCACGCACACCCATCTCTAGGGTTTACAGAGAATGGTCCGAAAAAGAAAAAACATCCAGTGAGCGGCAGTTCTGTGGGCGGAAATGCCTTGTTGATGCCAGAGGTCAGAGGAAAATGGCCAGACTGGTTCGAGCTGATAGAAAGGCAACAGTGACTCAAATAGCCACCCAGGGGGGGGGGGGGGGGGGGGGGGGGGGGGGGGGGGGGGGGGGGGGGGGGGGGGGGGGGGGGGGGGGGGGGGGGGGGGGGGGGGGGGGGGGGGGGGGGGGGATTGGAAAAACGTTGCCTGGTCTGATGAGTCTCGATTTCTGCTGCGACATTCGGATGGTAGGGTCAGAATTTGGCGTCAACAACATGAAAGCATGGATCCATCCTGCCTTGTATCAACGGTTCAGGCTGGTGGTGGTGGTGTCATGGTGTGGGGAATATTTTCTTGGCACTCTTTGGGCCCCTTGGTACCAATTGAGCATCGTTGCAACGCCACAGCCTACCGGAGTATTGTTGCTGACTATGTCCATCCCTTTATGACCACAATGTACCCAACATCTGATGGCTACTTTCAGCAGGATAATGCGCCATGTTATAAAGCTGGAATCATCTCAGACTGGTTTCTTGAACATGACAATGAGTTCACTGTACTCAAATGGCCTCCACAGTCACCAGATCTCAATCCAATAGAGCATCTTTGGGATGTGATGGAACGGGGGATTCGCATTATGGATGTGCAGCCGACAAATTGGCGGCAACTGTGTGATTCCATCATGTCAATTGGACCAAACTCTCTGAGGAATGCTTCCAGCACCTTGTTGAATCTATGCCACAAAGAATTGAGGCAATTCGGAAGGCAAAAGGGGGTCCAACCCGTTACTAAAATGGTGTACCTAATAAAGTGGCCCGTGAGTGTATATATGTATGTAGTATATATGTAGTATGTACCGAAACATACTAAATAATTAAGTTAGATAATCTAATCTAGTTTGTCTCTATGCACTGCAGTTTATTTGCCTATAATAAGTCTATACTTATAGATACATTTCACCTAAAATTTCATCAGATTTTCAAGTAAGTCTAAAAAAATAGTCAAAGAAACCCAAATTAAATTAATAAGGAAAAACATAATAGACATTAGTAAGAATTTCATATCTGTGAGAGACAAAAGTATAGGAACCTTCGGATTAGCAGATTATTAGATGTTGAAATAATAATCACTTTTGATCATCTCATCCAATACTATGTTGAAGTCATGGGAGCCTTTTGGCTGCTGGGCAGATACACCTATACACACCATGGACCCTATACACACACATCTTCTGCTTTATCCTCTATTAAGGTCGCGGGGGGGTTTCCCATGTCCATCCAGGGGAGAACATTTCGAACGCTGGGCACACACTCACTCACACAAACACACTCTATATGGAGCAATTTGGAACTTTAATTGACCTTAATCCAAGTTTTTGGACTGTGGGAGGTAACCGGAGAACCCACGCGGACACAGGGAGAACATGGAAACCCAGATTGGGATTCGAACCGGGAATCTCTAGTGCTGAGAGGCAAACGTTCTAACCACTAAGCCACCATGCCACCCTATACACACCCTATATTAGGGCAATTTAGAGCAGCCTATTCACCTTAAATCCATGTTTTTGGACTGTGGGAGGGAACCGGATGACCTGGAGAAAACCCACATGGACACAGGGAGAAAACAGGAACTCCATCCGGATGGAGAAAAATTAAGTACTTTTGCTTTTCTAAAATTAAGCAATAAATAATACAGTAATTAAGACCCAACAAGTCATTCTTCAGTGTTGGCACTTGGTTGTGTTTGTTTGGATATTTGATGGTTTATTTACAGTGAGGAATAACTAAGAAAAATAAACAGTACACATTAATTTACTATTTTAATATCACTATTTTCTTATCCTGGTTATGTAGCTGGTAAATTCTCCACACCCTAACTTCATATTAGAGTTGCTCAGGCACTTAAGGTTATATCCAAGCAGATTATAGTCATTATTTGTCTCCAAGGCCCTGACAGCTGGCACCAAGGGAATCTTTTCAAAAAATAAATATGCAACTGATGAGGTTAGTGGATGAGCCATTAAGTCAGAACAGAGCTCATTAAACATGTCAGTCCCAGGCAACATTCACACTACTATGCTGAAATGATTATGATTCAATTTTTGACCTTATTGTGTTTTAGAAATAATTTTTTTTAATAAGTGTGTTGATCGGCAGATCTGATATGAGCAAAAAAAACTGTAGCTTTTGAGATGGGTATATGCTGGCAAAATGTAACTGCTTTTTGTTTTGAAAAACACTTCTGTGCAAAAATTATTAGAACAAAAAAAATGTCAACCCATAACCGACCTTTGTAATCATTCATTAGGCAAATGTTGGCAAAATAATAGGCCAAATATCTCATTGCAAAATATAAGCTTTTAGTCCCAACAATCAATCATGGACTTAAATAATGGTGAGCTTATCAAATTCTTTAACCTTTTACTTTGAATTCTGTAAATGCTTAAGGCTTTTCAAGCTGTCAATGTTTTTATTACTTATTAAATTTTTGTAAAATAACACTTGCATGGTGTATTCAAATATATCATTTAATAAGTTTTATTTCATATAACAGCGTGCTTTTGGATATATTGGGATGTAATGACGTTCAGTCCATACTCAGGATGTTTTAGTATTTGTGAATTGGACTGTGATTAGGTGCTCTTTTGTAAAGCCTGTTAAATTTGCATGATACACCACCTGATTGGCTGACATGTATCGTGTGTTGCCAATCAAAGCTAATCAAGTCTTTAAATCTGGTTTAATTAGTTAGTTAAACTTTGCAATTTTTTTAATTTTTCTAGAATAACTTGTTTACTAGAATTTAAATAATAAAAAAAACTTTTTTCTATTTCTTTTTCTAAAACTTATCTGGGTTTTAACTGCTTTTTTAACATTCCAAGCACTAAGTTAGGACAGAACATGCGGAAGGCAGGTTGCTTTTTATTAAAGGCTTGTAATCATTTAAATTAAAAAACGTAATTGTGACATTCAATTTTGTCTTTTCATCAATGGCATCTAAAGCAATTAGAATCCCGTTAAGCTTTTGTCATGGGAAGTATGTGAAGAGATTTTTTTGTCGTTATGGTGACTACATGCCAGGAGCTGGTGTTACTATGGTAACTGTGCCTTGCAGGTGGTCAATCCCCATGATGATGTCAATCACTCACAGAGGAACAGGAATAGCTCTCAGTGCAGGTAACACACACACACACACACACACCCCAAATCAATAAATTACAAGACGTAGTTGGTGTGAATAACAGTAATGAATAATAACACCCCTGAAATATTTACCTCCTGGCATTGCCCAACTTGATTATGTAAATCAGGTCATCTTGCTGGTTTGAAAATTAAATATATTGGCAGTTTTTAAATCTAATACTGAAAATCAGTTTCCTAATATTGGGCTCGAGATGTCATTTAAATCGACACTTCTGTCAATTAATTTTAGCAGTGTCACTTACACTAAATGTGAGACTGATATCGATCGACTTGGTGTCGGGCTAACAGGCAGTGATCTCTTTCAATTATAGTTTGCTGCAAAAATATTGTGTATCTGCATTTAGCAATTTAAACCACAAGTTATTTTGATGAGTTTTGTTTTTGGTGTTCAGGTATTTCTGCATTTGCTGCGGCAGCGCTGGTGTTGCCCGGAAATTTTCCTTACTACCTGGACATGGTTCACTCCCTCTCAGTCGGCCCTGCTCTTGTTACTATGGCCAAGTTCGCGCTGTCATTTCCTGTGTCCTACCACACTTTCAATGGCATCCGTCACCTGGTAAACACACAATGCCACCATCACACTCACTCTTGCATTTCCATGTAATAGACTGTGCTGTGGTTCATACTCACACACACAGCTTGTCAGCACATTTTTCTAAGTGCATTGATGTCCTCTAATGAGTATGATTTAATACTTTATAGAAGTTCAGAGCAACAATGATGATGGTAAATGATTATACTATTTGTAATTCAGCTGCCTCTGACAAGTGGTGGCCATTAGTACATCTTATTGCGATTAGTGAAATTACTAATGAACCATGTTGATACAAAGCAGATATACTTTTCACGCCCAGCTATAACTTGCCGTGTGACACTGAGGTTGACGCAGTTGTTTGATCTTGGTAATTTACTGATGTAGTCAGTCAAGTGTATTGAAGCAGGAATCGTCCTTGAACTGTGCAATTTGACAGTTGTGTTATGAAATGCAACCGCACAGCACTATGCAATTTACTACTATTCCTGCTCCATTAGAACTTAAGCAGGATCCATTTTGTTGTGTACTGCGAATACTCACAGCTGTATGCTTGACTTTTTTATATTAAAACTTGTATTGCTAATATTTAAATAATTGAACACTCAGGTGTTCAATTTGGGAACATTAAGTATCTAGGTTTACATTTTCTTAGTGATTAAAATGCAGCAATTGTGCACTCGCTAAGCAAATTTACAATTACAAGGATGATTGAAGTTGTTTAGTCTAAGCACAGTTCATTTGATTGAAATGTGGGTTAAACATAAGCTTATTAGCTCGGTTATGCACAACTGGAAATGAAACACCATTAATTTAGTTTCAATTACAGGTTAATACAGTAAGCCAATGTAATTTGTATGTTCCTAAACCTTTTTGTTTAATAGGATAATTATTAACTATTTCATGCTTCTACTCTGTTATAGTATTAGTTTGAGAAGAACTAGTAAGAATTTAATTCACATCACCCATCCGTATAAACATCTGCTATCAAAGGAATTTTAAAGCCACTTGAAATATTTTCTGTAAGCAGGCGGCATGTAAACCCTTTTTTTTTTTTAGAATTGCTGTTCAATTCGACCACATCAACAATGTGCATCTCCTGAAGTGGATTAACCATGTCCACTAATGTTATGTTCACAGCCTATGTGTAAAAACGATACAAGCTGCGTCTGTCTGATAAAATACCATCAGATTAGAGTACTGTCTTCATTCATTTAAATGTTATGATTTGCTTTCATATAAACAAAGCATGTACATTTGGTCATTTAGCTTAAAAACTTATAAATGGCATAACTTATAAATGACATGACTTATAAATGTCCCAATGGTTAGGGTCAGAACACAGGGTCAGCCATAAAAGACCTTTGGAGCAATAAAGGTTGGGGGCCTTGTAAGGTAACGACTATACTACCACATCCACCATGTACTAAATAAATATTTATTTTTTAAAAAGCTCTGTGTGAGCTAGAGGAGGGTAATTTCTCAAAAGAATGTGTTTAGTTTAAGGTTTGTAAAATGTGAATGAGCAGTAACATACATCCCATGTTATTTTAGCATCACTCTCCATTTATTAAAGTCACGCTGCACAAAAAAAGTATTAATTATGCTTTGACTTTATCTTTGATTGCTTCAAAGATATTTTATGGTGGGTCAACCACTGTATGAAACAACCTAATTTCCCAATTCTGAATCATTCGGCGCTCTCACTACCTTTTGTGTTTGGTTGCATGAAGCCAGTTATGCAGCTTTAAAGCTATGTTAAGGTTTTATTGCACTGTGATTTCAATGCAGAAGCTTTTACCTGCAAATGACCCTACTTATTAAAGAGTAATTATTTAAAAGTATAGCTATTTAAACATTTATAAAATGTATTATATTCCCACATCATAATACTGTAATCACTGTCTATAAGAATATTGCTACATTACTTTTTGATATTAAGCAGCTTTGAAAGCTGTGTGGAACAGGCCATTGTTAAAAGTTAAAAAAAAAAAAAAAAAGGCAGGTCAGCAAACCTGGTCTGTCATCTGAAACAAAAGCATTTTATGATTTTATAGAAGCAATATACTGTAAAAATATATTATTTTATTTATTTATATTTTAGAAGATTTTATTTTGGTCATATCATTTAGTTTTAATTAAAGCAGTTAATTTTTTGGCAAAATAAAAACTGTGCAACCTAAATTAATGCTTAAGTAACAATTATTATTATAGTTATAATAAATATAATAACACAATTTTATTTATAAGTGCCTTTTAGGGTACTTAATGACACTTTACAGAAAATCTAATTTACAAGAATAACAAAAAGTTATTACAGTATAAGCATTTAAAAACCAAGAGCCTATATAAGTAAACTTCAAAATTCAAAAAGCAGACCTAAAAACGTACATTTTAAAAAGTTTTTAAAAAGTAAAGAGACGAGGATGCATGGAGGTACAGTGAGATGGACCAGTGACACTAAATAAGTTAATTACTTTTAAATAATGGACATTTTTTTGCCATGTGCTTTTTAACATGTTTTTAATGCAAAAAATAACAAAACAGCAAAATAAAACTAATATCTCATATTTTAAATAATTGTTTGTTATTCCAAAAAAATGATTTTAGTTTTTAGGACAGGTTTAGTCCTGTTTGTAAGCACATCCATCCATATTGAAAGGCTTCACTGCTATTTAGTAAATTTTGCAGCAAGGAAACTCTTAATAATACATTCAAATGAAATCGCATTGGTTTTAGTTTATGAAATCTTGAGTGTAAATAAAAATCATGATATGAACATTTTAGCCAGCATATTTATATAAGAGCA
Organism: Corydoras maculifer; assembly: GCA_019802435.1. Classification (NCBI taxonomy): domain Eukaryota; kingdom Metazoa; phylum Chordata; class Actinopteri; order Siluriformes; family Callichthyidae; genus Corydoras; species Corydoras maculifer. Next base: position 1,700,801 of record JAFMOD010000781.1, read on the forward strand.
AAGTAAGTGAATAAATAAAGAAATAAATGAATAAGGCACAGCAGAAGGATGCCCGACTGTAGATTATACTGTGGTCCACTTCATTTTTGGCAGTAAATTAATGCCATATGCAGCTCAGAACTTTGCAAAGTTTCTAAAGCAAAGTCAACACTTTCTTTACAGAGTTGTTAAATAACAACTGAATTTCCCTATGGAGTGTCAGACATTATATAATACTTTATGTAGTTAAAAGATGGAGCGCCTTTGTTTGTACTTAATTAAACATCAGCCTTCACTGCTACACTATATGGACAGGTGAATGTGCTCTTTCATGCTGTTTTTCAGGGTCTAAACCTGTCATGAGTCAAGTTAATTATCCATCCTACAAATAATTAAACATATTTGTGTGAAGTGCACATTGTGAATAAGCATTCATTAGTATTCATCTAAAGTAAAACCTTTGTTGTTTTTTTTTTACCTAAATAGCCACTGCATTCATGTTTATGAACAAATAAAATATGCTATTGCACCAATTTAAACATTCATCATAAACTTATGTCCTGTATTGTTTATAAATTTATACATAACAATCATAAGATGCAGGGTTTGGCAATAATGCGATTAAATAATTTAATATGTAGGCTAAAAGTAAATATTAATACATTTATGATAAACCTTTTATTATTATGTTTATATGTGCAAATTGTTTTTGTGTTGGTTGATTTTTTTTTGTGACAAAGTTAATGACTGTCTTGATTACCTATGCTGCATTCTCATGTATTATGCAAATATGACACCTTATGCACAATCACATATGGTGATGTACCTGTTTCTGCTATAACTGGCTATACTGAACGTCTTATGACAAAGCACAGGCCACTTTAATAATTTGTTATATGAAAAAAGGCTATAATTATTTTGTTAATAATATAAAATATTAATAGTCTAATTAAAGCTTCATGACTCTGCTATGGTACACAGCAAGTGCAGTGCTTTTGTTTCTTTTTATATTGTATTTTGCTGTTGGTTTGAGAAACCACTGACTGTGCACTACTGTCGAAGGTACTTGAGTTGATTTGCTTAAGATGATAAAAATGTCTTTGTGCAACAATACTTTCATTAGGACTCAATCTACCTTGGTGCTTAAGTGATTTTGTTCAAGTGTAGCAGTATTTCATTCTGAACAAAAGGTTAACATGGACTTTACACTTAAACTCACAATCCAGCCTGAGCTCTGCTGGAGCGACTGACTGCTGGTCAAACGAGCAGCATGTGAGATTGAATTGGGATGAACTGGCATGTCGATAGGGTGGCACTGTGGTTCATTAGGTAGCACTTTTTTCTTCACAGCAAGACGACCCTGTGTTTGATTCACAGGAATAGTGACGGTTTCGTTTTGTGTGAGGTTTACATGTTCGCCCTGTATTTGTATGGGTTTGCTCCCGCAGTCCAAAGACATAAGTTGTAGATTCTTATTTACCAATAGATGTGAACGTGTGAGTAAATGTGTTTGTGTCTACTCTATGATGGATGGACTGGTGAACTGTCTAGGGTGCATCCCCAAATTTTTCCCCATTAAGCACTAGGAAAGGCTCCAGTATCTTCTGATTGGAGCTAATAAACTGCTTGAAGAATAAATTAATGCCACTTTGCTTGTAATCTCATTCCCCTTGTTTCTCAGTCACTGATTTTACTTAATACTTATTACTTAACTTCATAGGCACAGCTCCCTGCAGAGTCACTAATACCCTGTGAGGGTATTTAATTGCAAGTTGTAATAACATTATTTTGACTGTTTCTTGATGTCTTAATGTCTTTCTGGAATGATGAGCAGGTGTTTCTGTTCAACCATTTACTGTATCAGAGCAATCATTCTTCTAGAAAGGCTTCCCACCTTTTTTTAAATACCTGGGAATTAATTACATTCAAACACTTAAGCACTGGGAAGCTGATGCTTTGTGAAGCATGCAGCTTTGTCATTAATTCCTACAATCCCAGATTAGGTCAGAGTGCTTGAGGATGCTATGACATCTCACTTTTAAAGTGATTAGCCATGCACTGCACCCAAAGATTTCTGCTCGTCTGCCTGGAAACCTAGTGCAGCTACACAGCACTAGAATTCCCAATTAATGTTTCTCTATGAGCAGTTATTACTTGCTGCAGTATTAACTGTTTTTGTTTTTTTTACCAAGATTCAAAGCTGACCTGTTTTCCAATTTATAAAAAAAAAATCACATCACAACAACACAGATGACTTGAGCTGCTTGAAAGGGCTAAAAAATGTAATTGGGTTACTTGTTGATTAAGTGACATAACTGTAACTAAGCTCTTCATTATATCAACCTGTCTGCTAGTGTTTGCATTTTTTTTTAACTTATAGTCAATGAGTGTGACTAAACCAGAAATTAGATGGCATGTCAGCATAAATTTGGTCATGACCGTACAGGAGCGCACACAGCACAGAGAGCCAAAATGTCAGCGTATGTATTTATGGAACATGATTTTTCAGTAATGAGTTCCACCTATACGTGTTCCAATCAGCATAGACTGAACAAAATGTCTCTATTAGTTGTATTGCTGATGAGAAGCAGCAAGAATCTTGAACTTTTCTTAATGCATGAATGTGGCAGTGTAGCTTTAGTAAATGCCAAATGGTGCTGGAGGGAATGAATAGCAGTAGCACAGAGCCATTGCTGCAATTTTACATCTCTAACCTAAAGTTATTTACCAGTGTATGGGGTTTATTTACAGTTCTTGAAACACTAGAAATTGTTCTTACAGAAGAATTCTACAAACATATCAGAGTTGTTGGGTCTACTACTGTTTTGAACGTCTGCCAGACTGTAGCTTTGTACATTGACAGCTGCTTGAGCTTGTTCGTAAATTTTATGATTGGATGAAACCTGACACCCCTGTATCCTTTTGATATATATGTATCTATTAAATATATATATATATATATATATATATATATATATATAGCGGCGCGGTGGCTTAGTGGTTAGCACATTCGCCTCTCAGCACTAGGGATTCCCGATTCGAATACCCATCTGGGTGGATTTTCCATGTACTCCGGTTTCCTCCCACAGTCCAAAAACATGGATCAAGTCAGTTGAGAGTGTGTTTGAGTGAGTGTGTGTGTGCGCCCAGCGATAGATTAGCGTCCTGTCCTGGGTGTGTCTGCCCAGCGCCCAAATGGGGTATAGGGGGACCTACTATAGGATTAAGCGGAAGATAATGAATGAAAAAAAAATATATATATATATATATATATATATATATATATATTTTATAACTCTTGTGACATTGTCAGTTTAGTATAATGAAACTATACGAGCAATTGTATTGTATCAGGACCTAGACACATTACACTACACATATAAGAGTTTATGCTATCCCATCTTATATTATCAGTTCATTTTTGTGTTTGTCTTGGCAAGTTTTGCCTATTTATCTAGAGGAGGCCTCTATCCATAGCACTGCAGCAATCACCAAAACACCAGACAGAACCTGGCTATTTATTCTTATTATTATTATTTATATATTTATTATTTATTTAGTTTGCTGTCCAACTAGGATGGTCATAAAATTGATATACTGATGAACTGATATTGTTTTTGAAAATTAACATTTGATTATTTCACAATTTTTGCATGGGTACACCCTGCACTGTTGATGCTGCCTGGCCGCTTAAGTAGTATGAGTCCCTTACTGAGCCTTGGTCTTCCCAAGATTTCTTCCATATAAACCCTTGTTTTTCTCACCAATTTTACTTCTGCTTTAGGGGTTCGGACTCAGAACACTGTAAAGCTTTGGAACAATGTATATATACAACTATTGTATAAATGCTATATAAATAAATATACTAAAACTTCAATTGTGTGGTCAGACCCTGATATTAGTAGTTCTGCCTAAAAGTAGCACTGTTCTAGTTCATTCCATAGTGTGCTAAATAGGGTTGAAGTGAACCTTATCCAATATGTGGGCCAGTAAAGTTCTTCTATACCAAACTCACTTCTACACCCAACCTTACATGTATGGACCTTGCTTTGTTTACTGGAGAACAGTTGTGGCATCTCACACACAGCCTTTCCAATCTTTCCACAAATGTAAAAGCGAAGACTTAGTTTTATTCTCCTGTTTCACTGGGACTAAATAAAATGCCTGAATCTGACAATTTAATGTAGAAGTGTTCCCAAAAACCTCAATCCATGTAGTGTAAGTGTTTTCTTTTCTTTTTTTTACTTTTCTTTTTATGCAGCAGCTCATGTTGTGCTTCCCCCTCTTCCCTGTAATTAAAATTTGGTTCAGGAAATTCTTGAGAGCTTTGCTTTGTTCGAATTCAGCAAATGTGGGACTGGAATGGCAGTATGAAGTGGGCTGCACACTTTATTCTTTTACACAGAAGTGTATTTATAATATATACTGACTGTTGCTACTCTGGCTTTGCATTTTGGGAAAGTGGATCGCTAAACATTAATGTGGTTTGTTATTAAACCACGTCACATTTTACAGCACACAAAAACAAGTGTTTGGCGGATGTCTCTCTCTTGTTTCAGCATGACAGCACAAAGCGAGGCCTATAAAGACATGATTTGATGAGTTTGTTGTCCAGTGGCCTGCACAGGACCCTGACCTTAACTCTCATTAAATACCTTTGGGAAAAATTGGAATGGGATTGGAAAGCCTTGAAGTGTGCCGGCTGTTATAACCTCAACTGAGGGCAATGGCATATAAATATCCATTTTTATGGAAACAGTCCCGAGTGCTCTTTTTGCTACTTTTTTAGTCATGTACCTTTTTATATTATGGTAAATATAATGTGGTAACTTGACCAAGCTTTTGACTTCGAATTACCATCATTTACAATATTGTGTTTAACACCATATTTTAACTGATGCTTTATTTTACCTTGTTGTTTAATCACCACCAGCTTTATTCCAACATTTAGTAAATTAACCTGTTTTTCTTTTACAGATGTGGGATGTGGGCAAAGGCTTTAAGATCCCTGAGGTCTATCGTTCAGGTTATATCGTCATCGCTCTGTCCATACTCTCCTCAACAGCACTGACTGCTCTCTGAAAAAAGTTTGGAGAGGGCAGAAGGGAGAGGGAGTGTATATTGTTTTTGTCTGTCTGTCTCTACGATTGCCACTGTGGCCTCGACTTATTAAAAAATAAATTAAGATGTATCTAAACAAGATGTGTGTCTCTCTCCTGTCTGCCCAGTCCAGTGAATGATTCATTACAGTGGTTAAGTGCGTTAATTAACCACTAATGAAAATGTCACATGTTCTGTTTGGTATGTCCATGGTGTAATGACTAAACATGGTCTGTTTTGTGATTTTGTGAATTGTTTGCATTTGTAATTGTAATAAACAATTCCGCGCATCTAAAATACATTGCTGTTGTTTCCTTTTCCCCAGTCGTTCCCATGTTTTCCATCTGGAGTGCACACAATAGGTACTTGAGTGCATACAAAGGTATTGGTTTTCTTTTGCACTCTTTTATCTTTTATACACACAAAGGAGTTCCAAAACCACACGCTACGCCTTTATGTGTAGTATTTTAAATACTATAGAACCATTTTAGAGAGAAGCTTCTTTAATACCTGGAACTGCATTGTAGGCTAGATATTAGATAAACAGTGCAGTGTCTGATTTAAAGCTACAGGGTTCCTAGCAGGGGGCGGCACGGTGGCTTAGTGGTTAGCACGTTCGCCTCTCAGCACTAGGGATTCGCAGTTCAAATCCCCATCTGGGTGGAGTTTCCATGTTCTCCCCGTGTTTGTGTGAGTTTCCTCCGGGTTCTCTGATTTCCTCCCACAGTCAAAAAATATGGTCAAGTCAATTGAGTTCTCCAAATTGCCCCATATAGAGTGCGTCTGTGTGAGTGAGTGTGTGCCCAGCGATAGATTGGCGCCCTGTCCTGGGTGTATCTGCCCAGCGCCCGAGACGTTCTCCCCTGGATAGGCATGAGAAAACCCCCCCCCGCGACCCTAGTAGAGGATAAAGCGGAAGATAATGGATGCATGGATGGTTTCCTAGCAGTGAATGTTGTCTCCACTTTTATACATCAATGACCGAAGAAGTGATCACATATATATTACTGCATAATGCTGTGATTTTATATATATATATTACTGCATAATGCTGTGATTTTAAGACTTAGGGTAGTAATATGAGACATGGTCCTGTGGCTGAGGATTACAACTCAAGGTAACAACAAAATTTTTTTTAATTAATTTAATTTTAAAGAGATATTTCCTCTAAGATAAACCCCAATGCCTAAAGAGCTCAGAAGCATTGGTTCTTTTTAGATAAGTTAATTTTTTTGTATTACATATATGTCTACTTTACAAAACGTCTGTATTAACCTTGTTTCGGTAGCATTTAACAGAAGCTTCTATCCAAAGGAATATACCTCCACTCTGGTCTTCATTTCAGAATATTTGGGAGTAATTGGTTAATTTTCTTTGTTCATGAGGCTTATTCCCTACAGGAACACTCACAAGTGATGCAGTCATAGAGGCATTTTATCATCTCCAATTTACCAACGCCATGTCTTTGGTATATGGAAGGAACACTGGAGTCATTAGAGTAAATCCCCATCTGGGTGGAGTATCAATGTTCTCTCCGTGTCCATGTGGGTTTTCTCCGGGTTCTCCGGTTTCCTCCCACAGTCCAAAAACAAAGATCAAGTCAATTGAGTTCTCCAAATTGCTGGGTGTATCTGCCCAGCGCCCGAAACGTTCTCCGCTGGATGGGCATGGGGAACCCCACCGTGACCCTAATATAGGATAAAGCGGAAGATAATGGATGGATGTTTGTATTATTAGTTGTCCACATGTTTATGTGATGGATGTAATGTAATGTGTATTTTTAATCACATTTCATTTTGAGGACAATAGATGTTGACTGATTCTCTGAATGAGAAGAATAAGAATTCAAATCTACATTAAGAGTCTGCATATATGTCATAAACTATTGAAAAAACACAGCTTTTATTCAAACATTGCATGTTGTTTGGTCAATAGACCAAATGTTTTAGCATCATTCACGAAAAGGTTAGTTTGACCAAAGAATAACTGCAGAACTGAAAAATAATCTAGTATAGATAAAGAGATGGATGTGTGTGAGTGCGTTTGTTCGTTCGTTTTGTTTCATCGACATCAGGAGGCTGGTTAGAATCTATAGTATCAATTTCCTGGCTCTTGAAGTGACATCTGTGTCTTGAGATTTGGACTGGCCACTGATTCATTAGATCTTCTGTTAAATAAAATCTTCAGGAAGAAAAATTTTTTTTGTTATGTTATTATGTTGGTATCTAGTGGTAAGCACTAGCTGTGTGAGCATTAGTGGCATGTATGAGAATGATCATTTACTGTAATTGATGGCTGTATCGTAAATTATTACAGTGTGCGAACCTCTGTAATTAAGCAATGATGAAAGCCACAATTAACATGAACTCTCTAGCAATGATAGCATGGATAAAAAAAGCAGGTATTCTCAGTGAAGCATTGGTGCTTTTGTATTTCCAGTTGATCATATTGTGGAGGCCAAAAGTTGAAACACTGAGACTTTTAGACCCAATTATTCACAACATGGTTGAAGTCAATGTAAGTTTCCCAACTTGGGTAAATAAATTAACTAATTTATTGATTATCTTCCATTAATTCTCCACTAGCATTGTGTGTTTTTGGGAAATGAGGATGGGTGGGTTTGGGATATACCCAGGACGGTGCCATCGCTGGGCACAAACACACTATATGAGGCAATTTAGAGCATTCAATTTACCTTGAACTGGTTTGTGGAAGGGCGGCACGGTGACTTAGTGGTTAGCGTGTTTACCTCTCAGCGCTAGGGATTCCTTGTTCGAATCCCACTCTGGGTGAAGTTTCCATGTTCTCACCGTGTCCGCGTAGGTTTCCTTCGGATTATCCGGTTTCCTCCCACAGTCCAAAAACATGGATCAAGGTGATTTGAATATAGAGTGTGTTTGTGTTAGTCAGTGTGTGCCCAGCGATCGATTGGCGCCCAAAACTTTCTCCCCTGGATGGGCATGAGGAACCCCCCCCCCCCCCGACCCTAGTAGAAGATAAAGCGGAAGATGATGGATGGATTGTGGAAGGAAATCAATGCAGACATGGAGAGAACATTGAAACTCCACATGGGAGTGGCTGCTCAGTGGTTAT
>JAFMOD010000781.1:1714929-1745866 GCA_019802435.1 Corydoras maculifer
GACCCTAACAGAGGATAAAGCGGAAGATGATGGATGGATGGATATTACTCATTTTGTTTTTATATAGCCTTGTTTCCGTTTGGAGAGGAAACTTTCTGCAGTTCTGTAATTCTCTCTCATACAGCAAGCCTCTGTCTCACGGAGCTCTCTCATGCGAGAGAGAAATGAGGGAAGACGGGCAAGATTTCAGGATGATGTCGATCTGATGCAATTATGCGTGACCTTAGACTCTAAAGAATCCTTTAAACGGATAACGGAGGCTCTTCTCTCGCCTTCCTGCTTTGCTTATCAGCGGCTGCCTCTCCTGCCAGCTCTCCCGATTGAGTCCGAAATGAAGCTGATTTGGCGTCTGGGATGCTCGTCGAGTGGACATCCTCTGCTCTGCGGAGAATGACGTCAGTGTGTCTAACATTATGCAAACAAGCGCACAAACAACGCTGGTTGGATGAATGGATGCTGAGGCGGATGGCTGGATGAGCTCAGCAGTGCGATCTGCACTGGTTGCGATCAGACTGAAATGTGCTCCAATTCTTGATAATCGACACAAATGAATAAACAAAAACCCATCAGGTTCACATTAAACACATCGACTGGCTGATTGATTGATGTGGCATGTCTTGGATTTAGATAAGCTCCACAGTAGTCACAGCTTTGGAGTGATTTTAAGCCCGTTATTGTTAGTCATGCTAAAATGACTCTGACTTCTGGTTTCCAACTTCTTTGTTTTGGTCATTGTGCTATTTTGTCCACTAAGCCAATTCTGAATGCATTATTCTCTCAGTAACCTATTTGGAAGCTTTTAAGCCACAGACACCAAAGCAGATACAAATCATGCTCCTCCATCTACAGTGCTTTAGTGATATAAATACAAGTGTTGGAGTGATCTGTTTTTTTTTTTTTTTTTTTTTTACAAGCCGTGCATAGTGTCTTTTCCGTTTTAAACATTGCACATTTTGTGCTGGGTGTGATGATTACAGAACAGCTCCATATGGTGAGTAAAATCCATTTTCTCTATTTATAGAGTTTGACTTATTAAGTACACCATATGAAGAAATATATTGTCTCATGCATACTCACACCTAGAGGAGATGTTATGACACCCCATACTAAGCTGCTCAACCCTCTGCAGCTACTGGGACAGTATTGGAAAGACTTTCTATAAGGTTTTGAAGTGTGTCTTTAGGAATATTTGCCCAATGATGAGGATGAGCCCCCCCTGAGCCATGGTCCAAGGTTTCCCAAGGTCCTCACCAACAGTGAGTTTTTCTTTGCCGTTGACTCTTTGGGTTGTGTTTTGGCATTCAGGCTTGTAAAGCTGCTTTAAGGTGATTTACTGTTCTTAAATGTGCTGCATAAATTACATCTTATCTCATTACCTTCCACTTAATCTTCAGGGGCGGGGAGAATGTTTTGGGCACTGGGCAAATACATACACCACAGAGTTGCCAATCCATTGCTGGGCAAACACTCACACAGACACACACTATATAGGTGCAATTTCGAGCAGTCTACTAACCTTGAATCCATGTTTTTGGACTGTGGAAGGAAACCGGTAAACCCAGAGAAAACCCAATCGGACAATGTCGAGGTAGGACATGTTAACAATCATAATAAATAAATAAGCTTAAACTTTAATGGAGTTAAGGTTAAGGCTATGTCAAGTTTTCTCACCAAACTTATATTACATTTACATTTTGTCATTTAGCAGATGCTTTTATCGAAAATTACATATCTTATATATATCTTATATATACGACAAAAATCCTAGTTAAATGTTTGGGGTCAGAACACAGGGTTGACACAGGGTCCCTAGAGCAATTAAGGTTAAGGGCCTTGCTCATGAATGGACTGGTAACTTTAGTGGAGCTGGGATTTGAACCCACAGGCTCAGATTGACATTTCAACACCCTAACCACTGAGCAATCACGTCCAAATTTGCCCAACTTTACCTTTATAGACTCTGACTGTGACTGAGGCACAGTACTGCTGAAGCAGAGCCGAACAGAAACCTTCCTCAAACCGCTTGCACAATGCAGCAAGCTAACAATTGTCTTAAATGCATCGCTAGATACATTTTATTCACTTAAGACAATGGCAGGGCGGCACGGTGGCTTAGTGGTTAGCACGTTCGCCTCTCAGCGCTAGGGATTCCCGGTTCGAATGCCTATCTGGGTGAAGTTTCCATGTTCTCCCCTTGTTTGTGTGGGTTTTCTCCGGGTTCTCTGGTTTCCTCCCACAGTCCAAAAACATGGATCAAGTCAATTGAATACTCAAAAAATTGCCCCATATAGAGTGTATTTGTGTAAGTGAGTGTGTGCCCAGCGATGGATTGGCGCCCTGTCCTGGGTCTATCTGCTCAGTGCCCGAAACGTTCTCCCCTGGATGGGCATGGGGAACCCCACCGCGACCCTAATAGAGGATAAAGCGGGAGATAATAAATGAATGAATGAATGAAAGACAATGGCACTGACAGAAACATTCAAATTGAATGAGTAGATGTGTGTCCTGGTCTGTTTGTGGTTCGTACAGAATGATTTCATTTATTAACTCATGTCTTTAATGAACACAAGACTACCAGAAATCCATGTTTTTAACTATTGTTGTTATACATGTAGTGCCTGGCTCACATAATTATCCCATTACAAATGTTACATGGAACACTGTTCCCCATATCTTATTAGTGATTACAAAGGAATGGAACGTCTGCCAATTTGGTCAAAATAACTTTTCTGTGGTGATGAGACGACGTGGTTTGAAAACTGACATTCTGTTAAATCCCATAATAAAGTAGGGGGTCAGGGCACTGGAGTTAGCACCAGATTTATCAATAGCATATTGTTGTGGACATTTTCCACAGGGATTCTTTATTATTAAAAAAGTACTCTCGCATTGAAACCCTAAAATCAGGAGGGATGTCATCGTTGGCCACTTTCGAACACAAGTGAACGGATATTGATGTATTAGCTTTTTAATTCTGTCCTGCTCAGTTTTGTTTCATTATTTTCAGCTTTTGTGGTTCAGGTTCTTAGGGGACTGATATAATATAGCTATAGGACATGATGTTCCCTATAAAAGGCAGGGGAAATTGAATTGACACAAAGTAACCCACTATTTTATTGACTCCAGGGATACTGACTTGTGTTTATTAAAGCGATCATGAATGTGCGTTACAGTAAGAAAAATGAAGCAGAGCTGGGTGGACTCCATCCTGGATGACAGAGGCCTACAGGTCTTTTCTGAGAATGTGTAGCGGTACAATTGGCGCACTGTTGAAAGGTGAAATCAGGTTTGAAATTTTCCAGATAATGAAGAATGAGTGATACCCGTGAATGCATTTAGATAACACTTCTTCCTCTCCCATCACACATAGACCATGTTTACTTTCCTTCACAATATGATGCACGCTGTGACTCGGGCAGGATTATGCTACGTTATCGCTCATCCTCTATCTAATCTCTTCATAGTTCGTTTGGTGCATAAAGTGCGTTTTAATGCTTCTGCGCTGCTGTAAATGGAGAGATTTGATGGAACACAGAAGCGGAACCATGCAGACCGCTGGATGGGGAGTGCTGTGGCCCGGAATCATATGGGCCGCCTCCCGGTTCTAGTTGGTCGAGAGCCTTGTACATGCATCTATATTTAACCCCGCGCCACACAGCGCGTAATCCCCGTGCAAAACTAATCCTTAATCCTCCCGCGGCTCCAATCATCCCTCCCTCCTTCTCTCCTTTTCCACACACCTACTTCTTTTCTCGGGTGTCCCTCGGGCCCGGTGCATCCTGGGACCCCATTCAGGGGATAGACCACCATTTGTAAATATTGCTGCCACCTTTTCTTCTGAGTATAAAGTAAAAAAGCAATGAAATCAACCATACCTAACTTTACAACATTACTACGAAGGCCAAGTTCAGTTGGAACACTTTTGCATCACTTAACACACTAAAATAACTGAAATTGTGATTGTGATTGAAATTGTGTGATTTTTTCATACGGTAATATTTTTACTTGTCTGATAAACAATAAGAACAATTATAACTGTGAAAGGAGCCACAGCTTTAATATGAACTATAACAGGAACCTGATAACTCATAGAAACAAAAGGTATTACCTCATTAAGTCAGTCACTCACACTGGTGATAATAACTTACATTCAATAACTTTATTTTACTCTTTAATGCAAATGTTTACTCAGCATAAAGCACATGTCCTTGAGCTGCATCTCAAAAGAATGTAAAACACATTGCAAAACTATGCCCTTGAACACGTTCTGTGTAAGAATGTTCAAAATGAATAAATTAAGTGTTAAAATGAAGTGTTATGTTTTGGTATGACCAAATCAAAGACCTGACCATAATCCAATAGAAATGTTGTGAAAGGACCTGGAGCAAGGAGTTCATAAGAGAATGCCAATTAATATAACAAAGTTAAAGCTGGTTTGTATGGAGAAACCAATGAATGCGACTAAGCATCAATTATCATAAATCTTTGGTTGAAGTTATTGCTGCACATTTAGGTCACGGCAAGTATTAGTGTTTAGCCTTGGTCTTTGTCCTCCCAAAGTCTTTTCCTTAAAAACAAATACCAGGGAGATTTGTTTTGCCACTGTCACATTGGCTTGCTCTTTGGGGGTTAAAAAAGCATTATATAAATAAGTAAACTTGAACTTAAAGCAATGCGTTACAAACCACTCACAGATATTGAGTTTGATTTGGTTCTCCTATCTACATTTAGGACTTATTGTGACGGGTAAAATATGGAAATTTTTAAAGGGTTTAAACACTACTGTACCTAGACTATTTGAAATTGTTTTATATTTCTATTCACAATTCTGCCTGCATATCAGAGTCCCAAAATGTGAACAGTATAGAAGCATAACCCAAACAGAGCCTTGGCTGAACTACATTTACATTTACATTTGGTCATTTAGCAGATGCTTTTATCCAAAGCGACTTACAAGATGAGCACAGGGTTAATCACAACATCCCTGGAGCAATGAGGGTTAAGGGCCTTGCTCAAGGACCCACATTGGTAAGTTCAGTGGACCTGGGATTTTAACCCATAACCTTCTGATTGAACTGCAATTAAATTCATTAGGTAATATTAAAGTTTTCCATAGAAGGTTTTGACCTTTAAAAGCGTGTGGTAGCACAATGGTTAGGGGGTTGGGCTGGCAATCTGAAAGTTGCAGGTTCAAATCCCAGGCCCATTAAAGTTACCACTGCGGGTCCTTGAGCATCTTGCTTTAACCCTCATTGTTTGTGGGATGCTGTATGACAAATCCTGTGTTCTGAGATTCTAAGAGTCTTGAGTTCTACGTTTGGATATTTGTAATTTGCTGTGGATAATCATAGGCTTGTGGTTATAAAACCAGCCTTGCAACCTGAAGGTCCCCGGTTTGATTCCCGGTCCCACCAAGTACTATAGCTGACGTGCCCTTGTGCAAGACACCTTACCCCAATTGCTGTCCAAATACAGTGTGTGTATTTGAGTGGAGAACAAATTTCTCTGTGTGTAAGCACAGTAGGCAAAATAAATCACGTTATAAAAGCATTTTCTAAATGATCCAATATAAATGTAAAGAGGATGCAGGAGCAATATGGGAGTCTGGCACCATGAAACATCTCAACCCCCATTTTATCCCCTTCCACCATCTGCTCCAGGGATTGAAGGCTTATAAAGAGGACTCATGGAAATCAGTAAGTAGTACTAGTAATGATAATAATCATAATAATAATCATAATAATAATTATGATGATGATGATATTGATGATGATAAAACTACTACTACTAATAATAATACTTTGCTCCAGCACCTGCCCCACACACAGTCTACACCCTGTGCGCTCCTTCTGTCTTTATCAGTATACTTTGGCCCCGTTATCCGAATGGTATGGGCCAAATCGTATTATAACCCCCCCCCCCACTAAACCCCTCCCCTTCCTCTCTCCCGCCCCTTCTCTGCCTTCAGTCGGACCGCTTTTGCTGCAGTGAACGGTAGCCGTTAGAAAGGGCAAAATAAGGCTTGGAAAAGGCAAGAAGTGCGCGGAGCGAAGCGAGGACGAGGAGGATCGCCCGATCGGAGCTAAACGCCCCCAGCATCAGTCTGCGCTCCCGGGTCAGAGCTGGGGCTCCACGAGCAGCGAGCACAAGGTGTGTATACTCGCTCTCCTCCGGCTGCGTGTCCCCACAAACACGCGCGTCCACAAACAAGCTGCGTTATTGTCGCCGCTGGCCCCACGGCTCGCGTTGCGCTCAGCCTGGAGATGTACGTGTCATATGTCACTGATGCATCTGAGCCTGCTGTGTGTGTGTGTGTGTGTGTGTGTGTGTCCCGGTGTTCAGGAATGCGCCGCATCTTCACCTGTGCGAGGGCTCCCCAACACCCGCGCGGTGGCAAACTCGGGCGGAGGCTGGCTGCCCCTGAGTCCAGGGTCTTAAGTGCGCTCTCTACCGAAAGCCAGGGCTTCTGGTTTTGCCCTTTTCTCCTCTCCCCTCCTCGCGCTCGCCTTCCCTCCCCTTCGCTCTCCTCCTCTCGCGGTCTACCAGCGTCCCCCGTCGCTCCTTCTGCGTTTTCGCGCTGTGCGCACCTGCTTTTGTTTTTTTGCCGTGTCGGCTGGGGGGCTCCCTGGTGCCCATCGTCCGCGTCGGGGTGCTGCCACTGAGCAGGGGAGAGACACCACTGAGAGAGAGAGGGAGAGAGAGAGAGAGAGAGAGAGAGAGAGAGTGTACCGGCTACTCTTGTCCGTCTGTTGTCCAGAAGTAGCCTGCACCTTCAGGCACCTTCACCCACCGATCACGTGACTGAGCTTTACCGCCCGGACTCCCTCTTCTGCACTTGGAAGCTACGAAAACAAGTTGCCGTGCGATCTCCATATTCCTGCTTGTCTTCTCGCCCATGAAGGAACAACAATAAACTCCAGTCCCGGAGGCGTCTCTGTGATGCTGGATCCGTGACACGGCATGCAACTGCGCCGAGGAAAGAAAGCAGATAAAAAAGGCAACACCACGCTTGGCCCAGGGGCAGGCACGCGCGGGTGCATGTGTGCGCGCGTGCGGGCGTGTGTGTGCGTGTGTGTGTGTGTGTGTGTCTGTGTGTCTCTGGATATGTCCTGTATCTGTCCACCTCCATCATTACATACCAGACCCCTATGATGGAGTGCAGTTTATATCTAATCCCTCCACATTCTGTAATAATTAATGGAGTGCATGCTTCTGTTAGAATACCTTGGAAAAAGGAGTGGGAGATTTTATTAGACTCCCACCTGAGCTATATGCCCTCAAATTTCTATTGACCAAAGCTAGTCATTTCTCCCGAGTGACGAAACGCATGAGTAGTAACCTCAGCCTCAGTACAGAATTGTGACAGCTTGCGGCAGTCGAGCTGACCGGTAAGGCTCTGTAAGCATCCTTTTGTAGAGAAGTCGATTTTTTGCTAATGTTTAAGATAAAGCTGACTTATCGTTAAATTGCAGCTGGTTTCGGATTGCTATCCTCACCATACATTCTGATATTCAGTGAATCCACATTTATAAAGCCCAAAATGATTAAAACTCTTCTGGAGAAGTAAGATCCAACAGTAAATGACACAATGAACCAGAGTGAACCTGAATCGGAATGTTAACTATCTCATCTCATTATTTTTCCGCTTAATCCTCAACTAGGGTCATGGGTGGGGAGTCCTCGTGCCCATGCAGGGGAGACTGTTTTGGGCATTGGGAAGATACGCTTAGGATAGGGTGCCAATTAAGTGGAAGGATTAAGTGGAAGATAATGTATGAATGAATAATTTAGAGCAGCTACAATTTACCTTGGACCCAAGTTTTTGGGATATGGGAGGAAAACGGAGAACCCGGAGAAAAACGATTTGGACATGCAGAGAACATGGAAACTCCATCCAGATTCAAACCTGCATTCCCAGCGCTGAGATTCGGACATGCTAATCACTATGACACATGTTTCGGGTGCTGGGAAGATGCATGCAGGACAGGACACCAATCCATCACTTGACACACTCTCACTTACACACACACACACATTTTACAGGGGCAATTTAGCAAGGGACAATTTAGAGCAGCCAATTTACCTTGAATACATGTTTTTGGACTGTGGTAGGAAAACGGAAAACCTGGAGGAAACCCATGTGAACACAGGAATAACATTAAAACTTAACCCAGATCGGGATTCGAACCTGTATCCCCAACACTCATGTGCCTAACCACTATGCCGCCCAGTTATAGATAGCAAATGAAATGGTTAGACAGATAAACACTGGAAATTAACAACTGAACAAATACTATATTGTTAAAAGTTCACTCTAAGCTATTTTGTAATTGCATAAGGGTAAAAACGTTAAACGGCATCCCCGTAGACCAGTGTTATTTAGAGAGTTAATAGTTGGAGCTTCACTGTCAACCTTTACTGTAATTATATTGGCCTAAAAATAAACAAACAAAAGAACATGAAAAGTCTTTTTTGGGGCTTCATTGTTGCTTGAAATAGGTTTGGCAAAGGAGTGAAATTATCAAGAAGTGAAATACAGGTTGCTTTTTTCATTTCAAAATAGTCTGAAGTGCTAACTGGATCATATTTTTTCCGGTAGTTGTTGGATTTAGTTTGGTGGAAGCAGAGGCCATTCCCATAAGTCCCATTTTCTAAATACCTGAAGGGCCCCAAACGTTTACCTGGTTTGCCTCATCAGACCATGAGACTTAAAGGACTTGTCCTTATAAAGTCAAACACTTTGCTATAAAATGCCACAGAATGTTTTTTAGAGAGACACAAAAGAAAAACTTTTATTTTTTTAAAGACATTACACTATGTCTCTGGGCGGCACAATGGCCAAGTGGTTTGCACTTCCGCCTATCAGCGCTAGGGATCCAGGTTCGATGTTCTCTCTAAGTCTGTGTGGGTTATCCTTAAAACATGGATCCAAGGTGAATTGGCTGCTCTAATTTGCCCCAATCTGAATTGCTCCTCTATTGTGTGAGTTTGTGTCCAGTGATGAATTGGCGCCATTTCCTGTGTGTATCTGCCCAGTGCCTGAACCGTTCTTCCCCGAATGAGCTTGGGGAACACCCTCTGCAACTCTAGTAGAGAATTAAGTGGAAGATAATGAGATGAGATAATTTGTCCCCGTCACTACTAAGTTTTTGGCAGACTTTTCTTTTTCTTAAATAATTAGGACAATATATTTTAAGAAATTGCTATGTGCCTAATAGAGACAAAGCTTCGTTTTATTTTGGGTGGGTGTGCTGGATCAGTGTTTAGGGTGTTGGGCTATCAATCTGAGGGATGGAGTCTCAAATACAGAGTACTAAAGTTACCAGTATGGGCTTTTAGAGCAGTGATCAATTTTGCCCTTACATTTAACACATCTGTGCAGTGAAACACATACACACACTGGTGGAGTGGGTATATTGTGTGGTGCATTGGTGGTGTATGGACCTTATATTTGGCACCTGGGGGACATTTGGGGTTAGTTGCCTTGCACAAGGGCTCATCAGTCATTGCACTTGTTACTTGGTACTGTACAAGAATCAAACCTGGGACCTTCAGGTCGCATGGCTTGCTTCTTTACCACAAGCCACTACCACTGCTCCAGGGGTACTGTATGATTAAGGATGATTATGTACTCTGACTCCAGCAGTCAAGTTATGTGTGATTCGCCACATATATTATATAGACAATAGTATTGTATTGCACATATACAACTATAGGATCTTTTGTAAAATCCTATTTAGGTAGTTCCTCCACATTGTTCTCACACTACTGGGAAGGCGTTCTACCAGATTTTGAAGTGTGTGGGAGTTTTATTTACTCACCCAAAAAAAGTATTTTTATGGGGTCAGACACTGATGGTAAATGAGTGGCTCTTGTTCACAATCTCCATTCTATTTCATCCAAAAGTTGTTTGATTGTTTGAAGTTAGGGCGTTAGTACAGACAGCTCGAGTTCTTCCACAGCACATTTTTCCAGCTATGCCTTTATGAACCATGCTTTGTGCACTGAGGCACAGTCATGCTGAAGCAGAAAATGGCCTTCCCCAAACTGCCTTCCCACAAATTATATATACTATATGCCATGGCATGGTACTGGATTTTATATACCTGTGGCAATCAAACTGAATTTACCTCCTAAATTTATTGATATGTCTGTTGTATTCATCAATATAGTGTACCTAATTACCGTTTAAAATTTCCTCTATTGGAAATATATTTAAATGAAAAACTTCATTTTTTTGTTTTCTGCTGAATTAAACTTACTGAAAAATAGAAATATCATATGTACCCTTAGTGCAGCATGGTAGCTTGGTGGTTAGCATGTTTGCCTCTCATCGCTGGGGATCCAGATTCGAATCCCTATCTGGGTGCAGTTTCCATGTTCTCCATGTGTCCGCATGGGTCCTTCGGTTTCCTCCCACAGTTCAAAAACATGGATTCGAGATAAATTGAATGCTCTAAATTGCCCCATATACTGTTGGTGTGTGTGTGTGTCTGTGTGAGTGAGTCTGTGCCCAGCGATGGATCGCCGCTCAGCGCCAAAATTTTCTCCCCTGGATGAGCATAGGGAAGCCCCACCCCCATGACCCTACAAGAGGATTAAGTGGAAAATAATGAATGAACGAATATGTATCTTTACTTTTTAGAAGAACACTTTTTTATGTTTTTACTCCTTTGTGGTAAATTCAGTAAATATATAAAAGCTGTACATATACACGAGAAGACATTTGTTCCCTGTAGACGACGTGTTAATGTTTGAATCAATAAAACATGGAGTTTTGCATAAGGCTGTATAAATAGCATATAATGATCTAACCATTTATACAAAAGTCTATCATTACTCATTGAACTATAGCGGTGGCTCAGCATGTAAGTGTTTTTTGAAGTTTGTCCTTTAATTATTGTGACACCGGTCTACTTGTTTGAAGTTATATGTAAAATTTAAATGAATCTCAAAGCAAAAGATCAAATTGAAAACAAATCTAATAAGCTGCCGTGGCAATACTCTGCCACTATTGTACCTAGGACACTATCTTCCATAAACATTGTTAAAATGGTTAGATAATGAGAAAATTGAAAGGACATTCCTACCAATTTCTAAAGCGCTGCTGTGTTAAATGAGAATGCACTGTGTGAGTGCTTTTAAACCTTTCTTGGTGTCATTTAGAGAGAACATCTTGTTGAGACTGTTCCGTATTACACTTAAACCCAAAGTGTCCCTGCAGATACAGAATATTATTTTCATAGAAATATGCAATCCAAACATGTCAGTTTAAAGATTCTTGTGAGAGCATATTGATCTAAAAAACATTTGGGGGTTAATTATGGAGTAACTTAAGATTGTAAAGCAAATGTTCAATTTCTTTTTTATAAGAAAAAAAAATATTAGAAGCTGCTGAAGCTCTTTCACCCCACGTGAAGTGTTGGCTATGGTTCTCACTCACCCATGCGAACACTCTTGACTCTTACTTGCATCATGTTAACTGAATTTGCTTTGGCTAAACCCTGGAAACAGATTCAAACATCAAACATGAAAATATCTGAAATATAACATTTTTAAAATGATTTCTTAAGGTAATTAAGTACATACCCTAATTTACCTTATTTTTTAATAATTAAAAACAACGAAATAAGTGGGTAAATTTGTGTAATTTGGTACATATGAGCATGCAGCCTCACATACAGATAAAACAATGTGTTAATTTTTTACAAAATTATTTAGAAGCACTCTGAAGTGTCATGATCACAGCTGTAACTACTGATCTGTGTCATTCTCTCTTTTGTAAGTAGCTTTGAATAAAAGTATTTGCTTAATATCTCAATATTAATGTAAATGTACAATGTGTAAAACACAGATGCAGAGAGTTGGGACAGTAATGAAAAATACATATAGAAAAAACACAGTGTTTCTTACATTGAGGATATCAAGCTATTTTAATGTTTCAGGTGTTGTTTTTACCAATTCTGCTTTCAGATTTGTCTTAGAATGTGTGGTCCCATACCCGTACTCTCTTCCACAGCACAGCTATCCCTGAAAAAGATGTTTTGAAGACAGAATGTTTTGCTTTTGGATTTTAGTATACTTTTTCGCAATAATGCTTGCATCACAGAAGTGTGAATTACCTTTCCCAAGGGCACTCACACAGACCCATAACATGACAGACCCTGCTGTTTGGACCTGTTGCTGGATTATTATTTTCTTTTCTTTGTTGCACACACACCATCCTAGATGCCTCCGAGCCTAGAAAGGTCGACTCTGCTTCTGGACAAGTGTTAAGTTGCATTTGTGAAAGGAACTCTGAATTTTTACACTTGGCAAAGGTTTGTCAAAGTACTCTATTGTCCATGTGGTTATATTGGTTCTTTTAGGGATGGAATAAATATCTCCTTAATAGTTAAATGCTCTTATTATGCACTGCAGAGTGAGATATGCAAATCTCTTACATTCATTCTTTATGGTTTATTGTTTTTAATCATTTCAATAATTTTCCAACTCATTTGTTGACAAACTTAACATCCTCTGGCCGTCTTTGCTCACCTTTCCTTAACGCTGCTTTTAACATAAATCATGATTAAAATAACCTGTTGACTGTTGTTCGAAATCACATCATTATTAAGCACTTAAAATTTATTACTAGCTCTAAAATGCCTCCTTCCCAACTTCAATTTGCAATGTGTTGCAGGCTTGAAATGCAGGAATGGAAGTTTATTAACAAATAAAGCTGATCAGACAAAACATGAAATATCACTTCAGTTTCATACTGAATATAATAATGCAATAAAATAAAAGTCAAAAGAAATATAAGAAACACTATGATTTTTTTAAATTTGCACTTTCCTATGCTGTCCCAACCAATTCTGTTTTCTACATTTAAATGCAACGATCAGATCATTATTCAAATTAAGACTATTCATCTTATACATACATTTGTTGAATAAACCAAATTGCTCTGAATCTTCCATTCATCATCTCCCGCTTTATCCTCTATTAGGGTTGCGGTGGGGTTCCCCATGGCCATCCAGGGGAGAACGTTTCGGGCGCTGGGCAGATACACTAAGGACAGGGCGCCAATCCATCGCTGGGGACACACTCACTCACACAGACACACTATATATGGGGCAATTTGAAGAATTAAATTGACTTTATCCATGTTTTTGGACTGTGGGAGGAAACCGGAGAACCCGGAGGAAACCCACGCAGACACGGGGAAAACATGGAAACTCCTTCCAGATGGGGTTTCGAACCGGGAATACCTAGCGCTGAGAGGAGAACATGCTAACCGCTAAGCCACCGTGCCGCCCGCACAGAATCTTGTTTCATGAATTCATAACAGATACAAAAAAAAATCTGTTAGGTCTGTAGCACAAAACACCTTAAAAATCCCCATTTCACTTATGAGTTGGATCTACATGATGATTTTTTTCTGTTTTCTGCTGGTGGATGGAGGCAAAAGCTATAATTTTAGCGCCCACTTCAATGCTTGATTAAGCCTGTAGTTTTGCTGTGTGGTTGTGGGATGTTTTTTGCAGTTGCAGGAGCATATATCATTATTTAATATATTAAATCTAAAAGGATACAAAAGCTATGTTTTAAGGTAGAATTGCTTTGGGCAAAGCAAATATGAACACTATCATTAAAAGATAAACAAGCTCACATATTTCTAAATGAATTCCATGTACAGCCAAAAAGGTTGCATTTCATCTCATTAGCACTGCTTTTTGGCATGATGTCACACCAAAAAAATTCCATACTAATTATAAGTTTGTGGTTGTTCTTGTCACACACATACACACCCATTCATCCTTCCATCCATTCATCCATCCATCCATGCCAAATCAAATAGATTAATATTTTACCTTTAATTTTGTGGCCATGGAATCTGTAGAGGATAAAAAGAATATAGAGAAGGAAGTGGGGTGTTTTATATGGCAGAGGGAGGCAAAAGTGGAGTAGAAAAATAGGAATGTAGGTACAATGACTGGTAGAGGGAGAGAGTTAGCTGATATGATGATATGATGAAAAGGAAAAAAATTGACATACTGTATGTGCAAGAGACAGAGTGGAAAGGCACTAAGGCTAAGAGCATTGGTGGTGGGTTTAAACTGTACAACTATGGGCTAGATGAGAGCAGAAATGAAAGAAGTGCACATGGAGTGTACATCAAGAATGTAATGGATGTGAAAAGAGAGTCTGATAGAGTGAAGCTGGTAGTGTAAAGCTGGAAATAGATGGAATGTTGTTAAATGTAATTAGTATATACGCTCTATAAATGGTTTGTGAGATGGAGGAAAAAAATTATTTCAAGAGTTAGTTAGGGGAAGTTTTTGGAAAGAGGACCCAAAGAGGAGAAAGATGTGATTGGACCTGACCTGGATTGGTGACTGGAATCGAAGCGATGAGAAGTGTAAGGTCAATGTGGTGTTAGAGACAGAAACATTAAAGACTTAATGCTGGTAAAGGTTGGAAGTTATTGTAGTGAATACATAGTTTTAGAATAAGAGGGAAAAACAAGGAAGGAACAAACGGGTGCAAATATTGAAGACAAAACCTAAAGTAAATTGGAGACTGTAAGTTGGTTGCAGTGGGCCACATGGTGGCGTAGTGGTTAGCATGTCCGCTTCTCAGGGCTTGGAATCGATTAATATTCACAGTATACACAGTCCAAAAACATGGATTCAAGGTGAATTGGCTGCTCTAAATTGGTCATATCTAAATTGGCACAACACAGTGTGTGTGTATCTGTGTGAGAGAGTGTT
Source organism: Corydoras maculifer (assembly GCA_019802435.1). Taxonomy (NCBI): domain Eukaryota; kingdom Metazoa; phylum Chordata; class Actinopteri; order Siluriformes; family Callichthyidae; genus Corydoras; species Corydoras maculifer. The sequence continues at coordinate 1,729,686 of JAFMOD010000781.1, forward strand.
GCCCTGTACCCAGCGAGTAGAGAACTAAGTGGATGATTGGGAAGTTGGTGGCAGGAGAGAGTGTAGTTAGACAGAATTGGATGATGGTTTGTAGGATGTCTTTGGTAGTGAGCAAGAAGAAGAGAGTGTGAGCAAAACCAAGGATCAGATGGTGAAGGTTTGAAAAGATTTCAGAATAGAGGAAGACAGGTGCTGGACAGTTGTGAAATAGACTAGATTTATAGAACTGGGCAAGAACAGCAAAAGCGGGCAAATCAGCTAGGAAGGTTCTTGATGTGACATCTGCACAAAGGATGGAAGCACCTGCTATAAAAAAACATTCAGGCATTAAAACAGATTGCTTAATGATCAGGTTTAATAATACTGCAGTTCAAATAGTTCCTCCTTAACTACTGATTTGTGTTGGGGGGGGGGGTCCCCATGCCCATCCAGGGGAGAGCGTTTTGGGTTTCAGGGGAGAGCCAATCTATCGCTGGGCACACACTCACTTACACACGAACACACTCTATATGGGGCAATTTGGAGAATTCAATTGACCTTGATCCATGTTTTTGGACTGTGGGAGGAAACCCACGCAGACACGGGGAGAACATGGAAACTACATTTGAACCGGGAATCCCTGGTGCTGAGAGGCGAACCTGCTAACCACTAAGCACTTTTAAGTCGCTTTGGATAAAATCAACTGCTTAATGACTAAATGTAAATGTAAGGAAGGAGAGCTTATGGAATGAGGAAGTGCAGAAAAGTTTAAGAAGGATAAGGTTTAATATGAAGAACTGGAATCACCGGTAAAATTCAAGATTCAAGAAAAATTTATTATCATTTATATCACATGTGGTAAATAAGACAAAAACAAAATTATAGGTCACGGACCCCGATTACCCTGTTCTTTTAAAGTAAGACTTAAATTTTAATTTTAAAGAAGAAAATAAGATAGAAAAATTTTAATTTAAGACTTGAGTAATGAGTAGACAGGAATAAAGGGTGATGGTGTGTAAGGAAAAGGAAAAAGGGGCAGTGGCTTAGGAAAATGCTTATGATTGGGTTGTATGGGCTGTATGAGAGGTTGGATACTAAAGAAGGCAAAAAGGACTTGTATCAATTGGCCAGACAAAAATAACGTAACTGAGAAGGATATGAAACAGGTTCGAATAATAAAGAGTGCTGATAGGAATGTGTTGTCATATGAGGAGGATGTACTGAGAAGGTGGATGGAGTATTTTGAGGAGTTGAATGATGTGGAAATGTGAGAGACAAGGTTGTGTGATGTAGAGATAGGAAACTAGGTAGAGCTTCAGATTAGCAACTAGGAAGTACGGGCAACTTTAAAGAGAATGAAAAATGAAAACACTGTTGGCCAAGAGGAGATACATGTGGAGGTTTGAAAATGTTTAGGAGAGAAAGCAGTGGAGTTTTTTTTTTTACCAGATTGTTGAACAAAATTGTATAAAGTGAGAAGGTTCTTCAGGAGTGGAAAATAAGTGTAATGGTTGTAGTTTTCAGGAATAAGGGTGATGTGCAGAGCTGCTGTAACTACAGAGGAATGATGGTGATCAGACACAGCAGGGAGATCTGAAAAAGTGTAACGGACACCAGGTTAATAAAACAGGTGAAAATTTGTGAGCAGCAATTTGATTTCATTCAAGCAGAATTCACAACTGATGCAGTGTTTGCTTAGAGAATGTTGATTACAGGTATATGGATGAAGTCAGAAGAAGCTGTACTGTGTATTTTTAGATCTAGAGAAAACCTTTTATAAGGTGTAGAGAGGGAAGCTGTGTTATTGTATGGAAATCAGGAGGCAGATAAGTATGCAAGGGTGGTTCAGGATATATATAAGGATGGTGTGACAGCAGTGAGATGTGCAGTAGAAATGACAGATGGCTTTAAAGTAAAGGTTGGGCTGCGTCAAGGGTCAGCTCCGAGTCGTTTCTTATTTGTGATGGTCATGAACAAACTGACAGACGAGGTTAGGCAGGAGTCTCAGAGGACTATGATGTTTGTGGATGACATTTTGATCTGTGGTAAGCGTAGAAAGCAGGTTGATGAGAGCTGATGGGTTGATTGGAGAGATGGGGAATGAAGGTTAGCAGAAATAAAATCGAGCACATGTGCATGATTGAGAGGAGGGCAGAAAGGTAAAATTGCAAGGTTTTAAATAAGTAGGGTTGATTATGCAACGTAATGGAGAATGTGGTAGAGAGGTGAAGAAGAAAGGGCAAGCAGGGTGGAGGGAGTGGTGTAGAGTTTCAAGAATGCTCTGTGATGGATGAATATCTGCCAGAGTAACAGGGAGAGTTTACAGGACAGTAGTGAATCCGCCAAGCTGTTTAGCTTACAGATGGTGGCTCTGATCAAAAAGCAGGATGGACAAGATTAGGGATGAATTTATTAAAGGCATGGCATAGGTAGGATGTTTTGGGGACAAGGTTATGGAGGCAGGATTAAGGTGTTTTGGAGGGATGAGGTTTACATTTGCAAAAAGATACTGAGGAGAGGAAGGCCAGTGTGTAGCTTTATAGATCTTTTGAAAAGGAAAGCACCAAATATTCATATCTGAAATTAGTCAGTGTAAATGGCAGTAAGTGAATTTTTTTTTTACAGGATAATGACATTTTTTAATAATACTTAATTTTAAAAAAATTGTTTTTAACAATAGTTTTCACCGGCTCATGTAAATGTTTCTAATCTTTTAAGCACACTCAAAAGATTAGAACACAGTTTCATTCATCCATTTTCTTCCACTTTATCCTATATTAGGGTTGCCCATCCAGGGGAGAACATTTCGGGCACTGGGCAGATACACTCTGGACAGGGCGCCAATCTATTGCTGGGCACACACACACTCACTCACACAGACAGGCACACAAACACACTCTATATAGGGCAATTTGGAGAACTCAAATGACTTGATCCATGTTTTTTGGACTGTGGGAGGAAACCAGAGAACCCGGAGAAAACCCACGCGGACTCGGGGAGAACATGGAAACTCCACCCAGATGGGGATTCGAACCGGCAATCCCTAGCGCTGAGAGGCGAACGTGCTAATCACTAAGCCACCGTGCCACCCCACACACACAGTTGTTTTACAAATTTACTTAATTCATTTTAACAGTGGTTCATCGCTGCTAAATGATCATATTTGATAATTCTACAGTGTAGCTGGTTTCTCTTTAAGTACTGAATTGTGTTCTTCCCTCATTTGTAAGTCACTTTGAATAAATGTGTCTGCTAAATGACTAAAGTCATTTGAACATATTGTTATATTACTTTTATTAAAGTTGTACTGGGCGGCACGGTGGCTTAGTGGTTAGCCCGTTCGCCTCTCAGCGCTAGTGATTCCCGAATCCCAATCTGGGCGGAATTTCCATGTTCTCCCCGTGTCTGCGTGGGTTTCCTCCGGGTTCTCCGGTTTCCTCCCACAGTCCAAAAACATGGATCAAGTCAATTGAATTCTCCAAATTGCCCCCTATAGAGTGTGTTTGTGTGAGTGAGTGTGTGCCCAGCGATGGATTGGCGCCCTGTCTTGGGTCTATCTGCACAGCGCCCGAGACGTTCTCCCCTGGATGGGCATGGGAAACCCCACCGTGACCCTAATAGAGGATAAGCGGGAGATAATTAATGAATGAATGAAGTTTCTCTGAAATTGCCCCATATAGAGTGTGTGCCCAGCGATAGATTGGCACCCTGTCCTGGGTGTATCTGCCCAGCGTCCAAAACGATCTCCTCAGGATGTGCATGGGGAATCGCCCGTGAACCTAGTAAAAGATAAAGTGGAAAATAATGAATGGATGGATAAAGTCATACTAAGGTGGCATGGTGGCGTAGCGGTTAGCACCTCCACCTCTCGGTGCAGGGGATTTAGGGTTGTATCCCGATCAGGGTGTAGTATCCATGTTCTCCCTGTGTCTGTGTGGATTTTTTTTATAGATTTTTCGGTTTCATCCCTCAATCCAAAAACATGGATTCAATGTGAATTGGCTGCTCTAAATTGCCCTACCTTAATTGCCCTTATACAGTCTGTCTGTCTGTCTGTCTTTGTGAATGTGTGCCCAGTGTTGCATTAGTGCCATGTCCTGGATGTATCTACACAGTGCCTGGATGGGCATGGGAACTCCCCCCCCCCTCCTCAAACCTAGGATTAAGCAAAGGATGATTGTTGTTGATGCGTGTGCTAGGATGTTAAAATGTTCAGTGTTCAATAAATATTTTTCAATTGCAGTTAACATCTTGTTTTTTTCTATAAAAATCAAAATCTAAAATGTCCTTTCCTTTTGAATTTACCCAATGGCAAAACATAGTGGCAAAATTGATGAAACTCTGGGAAAATGTGTTACGTATTCAGCCTTCGGCCAAGGCCTTTTTCTTTTATTTATAACCTTGCAAAACAGCTCCACAACTCCAACGGCCATGTGCCAATCACTGCCTAATTTCTTTAATGTAAAGTTTCATCATTGGTGCCAACATAGTCAGTGCCATCCATCCGTTTTGTTTACAAGCACTGTCAGCTCCAGCAGTAAAATTCCTCTCAAAATAATTCAGAAAACAGAACAGGGATAAACATGAAGCCAAGCAAAGCAGGAACCCTATTAATGTTAACATTTTAAATGTTGCCCCAGGTGTGTTAATCAGATATAAAGATGTTGTTATGGCCAAATGGCCGTCATTCTAAGAATGTATTTGATGGATTTCCGAAACACATGCTGCATAGAAAAAAAAACCCCTCCAAGTGCAGGGACTGTTTCTCGGTATCAGCATTTCTATGTCGTAGGGTTAATGGGGAAAGTAATGAGGGAGAGGGAGGGAGCAGTTTTAAGCTTGATAAATTATATGATGTATTAACAAACAAAAATGCTCTTCAGTGTTGCAACGCTTTCTGTCTATGGTTCAGAATTAGGTTACTTTTTTCTGCCTTGAGGTTCGATCGCTGCATCACCTCACATACCGAGTGACACAAGCAGATCGATGGAAGCTTTGAGGCAGTGCATGAGTATATCAAAGAGAGAGAGTGTGTGTGTGTGTGTGTGTGTGTGTGTGTGTGTTGGAATGCACCAAAAAAAACAGCAAATTAAGTTTGCTCATTAGTTTTGGCTATCTGTGTGTTCTCTCTTCTGTGTAGGTAGTCCTTCAGGAGGTGTCCTCAAGTTTCATCAGGTTGCAGCTTGACAGACAGACGTACATATGAGAGAACATTTGCGAGTACAAATGGCCTCATCATCATTTCTTCTGTCAGTGCTTATTGCAGTGTTGCTCATGGTGGTATCCATTCAGAGCAACTCAGTGTACGGTAAGAACATTAAGGTTTTCTTTCTATTTCACTCTATGCCGGCTTTTTACTGTTTCCGCTTGTTAAAAGAGAGGGACAATAATATCAGCACATTTTTGAATGCCTCTGCTGGAGCTAAACACTGATGTATGCTTCATCAGAAAGATGTTTGAAAGCTTGGTTTATTTGAAGTTGCCTATTAGGGCATAGTAATGGAGGTGAAGTGATCGGTGGGTAAAGCACCAGAACATTGTCTAGAACACTGTGGGTTTCAGTAGTCTGTTTTCTGTTGCTATTTCTTTTATAGTTGGGCTTAAAAACATGCTTAGTGGTTGGCATGTCTAGCTCTAAGCACTGAGGATTCAGGTTTGAATCCATGTCTAGATGTTTCCATGTTCCATGTTCATTTCCAGGTCCCGTGGTTTCCTCTTACAGTTCAAAAACAAGGATTCAAGGTGAATTGAATGCTCTTAATTACCCCTATATAGGTGTGTGTGTGTGTCCGGATTGGCTCCCTGTTCAGGGTGTGTCTGCCCAGCCTTCAAAACATTCTCCTCTGGATGAGCATGGAGACCATCCTCCACCCCCGACCCTAATATAGGATTAAATGCAAGATAATGAATGAATGATACTGTATCAAAACTCTGATACTGAAAAGGAAGTTCTATTGCTTTTAAAATATAGTCTGGTTTGCTTAGAAAAAAATGCATAATGTCAGTTTAATGCTCAATTAATTAATTAGCATTACTTGACTTGTAATAAACAAGAATTGAATTAAACCCTAATTTTCCACAACATCTTCTTTCTCCACCTGTCCGTCGCCCATAATTATAGACTGCATTACATCTGTTGCACTTTATATTTAAAAAACCTCTTTTCCCCTGTTGTTTAAGGCTCATCAATGCAGTGACATTGACATGTAAGCGTGCTGGAGACCGTATTGCGGACACGGGAGTGCCGCTGAGATTTTTCAACTCCGTCCCCTTACTATTAACTCTATTTGACACACATGGCTTATTGGTCCTCTTTGTAGATCTTAAGTTAGAGTATCTTATCTCTTGCTGCACAGTTTGTGTTAGTTATCCTTCAGTCCTTTATTAGTGGTCACAGCATGCTGTTGGCTGGATATTTTTTTGACAGATGGACTATTCTCAGAGCAGCAGTGAGACTGAGGTGAGAACTCAAGTAGTAATTTTATGTCTTATCTTTATCATATCAGTGCAACATACCAACCAAAATATTAATGCAATATTGACTATAGTCTATAGGGTACTGGTAGCTCAGAGGTTTAGGGTGTTATGATAGCAATCTGAACATTCAAATCCCAGGTCCACTGAAGTTACAAATGTACAGTAGGTCTTTAAGCAAGACCCTTAACACTCATTTCTCCAGGGGTGCATTATCAACCCTGTGTTCTGACCCCATCTATAAATTTGGATTATTTGTAAGTCGCTTCGGATAAAGAGGAGTGAAACGCATATAGAGCAGATGAACTACCGTCTTTAATGTTCTGGCTGTATGATGTATCATATAGCAAATGATCAGCATTTTAAAGCTAATTAAATGATTATTTGTTTTTAATTTAAAAATCTGTTCAAAATTAATATGATATAGTGTTAAAACTGTATTTAAACTATACCTTTATCTCTGGTTGTGCATTAGTTTTGTCCAAATTTCTGTACTTGTGCTCAGCTCACACCAGTTCATGCCTCAAAGATTCTTTTTACCTCCACCTTCTGAAATAACCGATCTGACTATCTGATGGGTAAATTGCCTGTTTGGTATGAAGAGTAAAAAATTTGTGAAGAAATTTTTGCAGCTTAGTGAAGACATGCCTTTCACATCTCTTTGCCTTTTCTGTCTATTAGTAACACACATTCTATGGCAGTCAAGGTCTTAAAACCTGGGTACTGTCTTTTACAGTATGAGTCTTCTGAATGGTGTATTCTCTTGCTGCAGTGGCCACTGGAACTTGATGTACCATTATGTTTTTCCTGCTGCAGATCAGTTCTAATGTATTTCTTTTCACCTCTCCTCGACTTTTTGTGAATGGCTTTATGATCTGCTCATACAACCTATAAAGTTTTACAAGTATCCATAGGAAATATAGCCCACGGTTTATTTTTTTAATTAGCTTAGCCATTCCCCTGTTGATTTCAAGGTAGAGTTTCTGCTTGGTATGTTAGCCTTTGTAATTACAGTATAATAATTATCTATGAAAATGGTACAGGTTCCAGTGCTAGGCACCTGTCTGGGGGTTAACTGTAATTTGGAGTTAAAACAACAGGAGAATCATTTTGGTGTACGTCAGTTACGTATTTTTACTAGTGTGTGTGTGTGTGTGTGTGTGTGTGTGTGTGTGTGTGTGTGTGTGTGTGTGTGTGTATATGTATGTATATATATATATATATGTGTGTGTGTGTGGTTTCATTTTGCTTTATGACAGCTGTGTCTCTTTTATCTGGCCATTGTTCTTGGGCTCCTTGTCTAGTGAGACATCTGTGGTAGGCTTCGTAGGTTGAAAATTTACATAAGCAATAGCTTGTGCATATCTCATAGTGATCCAAACAGGTGTTATATTGCTCTTGCTATTGGATTCACCTCGACAGGTTTTTGATTGTTTCTGGGCTTTTTGCGTCTAATTACACCCCATCTGCTTATACCAACTGGTCAAGAATATACAAATTTGGTGTCAAAAGCTTGACCATTTTTAGATGCCCCTTGACATCTGACAACCTTACAGCCCTGTAATCTGCTGACAGCCACAATTGGTCCTTCACTGGTTGCTTTTGGTTTAATTTTATTATCATAAAGCTGCTGGTCTGGACCCAACAGCTCCTGATGTCAGTGACGGACAAAGGCAAACTGTTACTTTAGGGAAACCTATTTTAATTATCAACACTTGCAATGAAAAATGGTGTGTTCTGCTGTGACTGCATATTGAAGGATAGGGCCGTGTACTGGGTCTGCAGTGGTGGGCCATCAGGGTCTTCCAAGCCTTCTCTAAAGACCTAACATTATTATTAGAGTCACAGACTGATTTTAATAATATTTTGTCCATGAATAATTATTAAATAGTCCGACTGGTCCATTCCACTTCCTTTTATAGCATTTCGCCTGGTTGTGCTAATCACATTTCAGCATCATTGGTTGTCAGGGTTAAATCTTTTGCCTTTAGAATGAATTTTTCTGGCCCGGTAGTATTAAATAAGTGTCGATCAACCTGTTGCGTTAACAAATCAGATTTTGAGTTGGTGACACCGAGGCCCTCTAGCTGATGCATGTTATGTCAGAGTATTCACGCCTCAAAGGCTCAAGAACAAGCTTTATGTACACGTTATTTTAATTAATTAATTAAAATATTGGTTGATCTCTGCAGCTTATAAAGCACACACATGTTTAGTAGTCAGAGGTGTGTAAATTATCTCTAATCTAAGTCCATTGCTGATAGCTCCGCTTTCTCCCCCAGCACTGCTGCGCTCCTGGCACATGAGATATCTATCTGTGATGCAATGACTCTTTATATGGCATTTTTGCATAATAATATGTTTTATAGCCATAAGATAGTTATTAGTAGGTTAATTAATTTAGATGGAGCATTACTGAAGCCCTAGATGTAAACTTCATGGGAATGTGACATATTGCCTGTATTATGCAAGTTTAAAAAAAAAAAAAAAAAAAGTTTAATTAAAGTTAATCAGTGGTGGACAATTCATTCAGAAGTACAATTACAGCAATGTAATTTTTTAAATTACAAGGTAAATCATTACAAATCCTTCTGTAATATGCTCGAACACAATGCAGACTGGAGACAGGATTTGCCAGACCCAAATTAATTGCATTAGCCAAGTTTGGCTGGTGGTGCGGAGGCATAGAGGTTTATAACATCATGATCAGTCAGTGTGCTGCTAACTTTCATGCTGATTCTGAGGCGTTTTCCGATTTTCCAGAGTCTCCCCATTATTATTTTCTTCAAAAATAATCATACAATCAACACCGACAAGATGCAAATGAGCTCCTCACATGCATTCCTGGCTTAGTCTCTCAATCACAATCTGAGCTCCACCACCACCACAGTTAAGAAACAATGATTTAAATATTACCAACAGAATGTAGTATTAAAAGAATTTACTGGATTTGTTTCCATATTTTAACACATAACATTAGTTTATACATATAGACTAAACATCAGTATATTGGCATGTTAACTGTGGTAGCTCATGAAGGTGGGGTTTGAATTACTATACATACTGTTTTTACACAGAGATAATTTTAAGTTTGTGAGATCATTGATGAGCTAAAAAAATAGGTTTAAAAAACATTTTGTTTGCAGATTTTATTCTTTTTCAGATTTTTTTTATTTGTTGATAAAATAGGGGGGTGGCACGGTGGCTTAGTGGTTGGCACGTTCGCCTCTCAGCACTAGGGATTCCCAGTTCGAATCCCTATCTGGGTGGAGTTTCGATGTTTCCCCCTGTGTCCGCGTGGGTTTCCTCCGGGTTCTCCGGTTTCCTCCCACAGTCCAAAAACATGGATCATGTCAATTGAGTTCTCCAATTTGCTCCCTATAGAGTGTGTTTGTGTGAGTGAGTGTGTGCCCACCGATAGATTGGCGCCTTGTCCTGGGTGTTACTGCCCAGCGCCTGAGACGTTCTCCCCTGGATGGGCATGGGGAACCCCACCGTGACACTAATAGAGGATAAAGCGAAAGATAATGAATGAATGATAAAATAGGGGTTTATTGCAACATTTATTGAAATGAAACCACTGAAGAAGTTAAGATCACTTTTTAGTGGTGCTGTTAACAATTCACAGACAACTAAAATGTAATCTGATTGCACACTGCATTTTACAAAACACCAGTTTTAAAATGGTTGAAAACCAGTGGGTAATGTTTTTAATCTTGTTGCCTGAGGATTAGAGGAGTATAATGGTTTAGATACCCTACAAAAAGTTGATGTAGTAGAGCTGCAGTAACAACAGACAAGTAAAATTGATCAACCACAGCATGAAGATCTGGAAAAGAGTAAACTTGAAACTAGGTTGAGAAAAGGGGTGAAGATTTGTGAGCAGCATTTTGGTTTCATGCCAGCAAAATCTAACACTGATGCAATGTTTGCTATGAGAATGTTGATGGAAAAGTAAAGGGAAGGCCAGAAAGCTTTTAATAGTGTCCCAAAGGAGGAGCTGTGGTATTGTATGAGAAGATTAGGAGTGACAGAGGAGTATGTGAGTGTGGTGCAGGATATGTATAAGGACAATGTAACGGTGGTAAATTGTGCAGTAGAAATAACAGGCGGTTTCGAGTAGAGGTGGGGAGCTGCATCAAGGGTCAGCTTGGAGCATTTTCTTGTTTGTGATGGTCATGGACAGGCTGACGGATGAGATTAGACAGTCTTCGTGAAGGGTGAGGAGGAGTTTTAAGGACAGGTCAAAATGGAAATAAACATGTGCTGTGGCCATCCCTAATTGGAGCAGCCAAAAGATAAGAAAGAAATTATATTATCTCGTGTTTGAAAATCATCACATTAAAATATATAGTAATTTAAGCATTCAAATACATTGTGTGAAGTATAAAGATCAATATCCATCCATCCAATAACTTCCGCTTTATCCTCTACTAGGGTTGTGGGGGGGTCCCCATGCCCACCAGGAGAGAACGTCTTGGGCGCTGGGCAGATACACCCAGGACATGGTACCAGTCTATCACTGGGCACACTCACTCACACAGACACACACTATATGGGGCAATTTGGAGAATTCAATTGATCTTGATCCATGTTTATGGACTGTGGGAGGAAACCAGAGAACCCTGAGGAAACCCACGCAGACACGGGGAGAACATGAAAACTTTTTTCAGTTTTGGGATCGGGATTTGAAACGGGAATCTCTAGTGCTGACAGGCGAACGTGCTAACCACTAAGCCACTGTGCCACCCATAAAGATCAATATATATTTGATAATTTTATAAATTATAAATTGCCTCCAATGGTAAATACTTTTGTGAAGTAACAGTAATTGAAAATTGTACTTATTGTAAATATACACATGCCTTTTTCACACAATCGTACAGATATTGCTTTTGTATATTGCAGATACAGTTTTCAAAGTACTGAACAAAAGTAATAAATAAACTTAGGTTTGGGGATGCAGCCAATAAAATCTCTGTACAGAAGAAAACCAAGGTTCTTTATATAACCGTTGCTGCACCACAGTCTGTTCATATGTGGCACAGTTCATCTGTAGGGGGCCAGAGATGAGAGAAGTCAGCATATGTTTCTGACTCATGAGCACTGCCCTGTTATTTCTGCTGTATAGTTTGATCTTAAATTGGATGCAATCCTTCCAACTGCTTTGTGTATTTCTGACCTCATGGTGGATATGTTTCCGCAAGCACAGATAACCAGTTCTCTTCATATCTACTAATGTTCGATTGCTCCAAAATGAGAATTCTCTCTTGGTTGACAGAACTCTGTTGGGGCTTCCATTTTACGTCCTGACTCCAAAGTTCATTATAGTGAACCGGGATTTTATGTAAGCTTGAAAACTGATTTAGGCTTAATGTGGATATAAAAAATGAAGACCTTCTAAAAATCCGAAACTGCTGAAAGTTTAGCAAGTTTATAGTTTAGACAGTTAAAGCATATATAGTGTCTAAGTGAGTGTGAAATATTAGAGCATCACTGTGTGTGTTGTTGCTATTTTCACATGCTATTATAAGAGTAGCTACGATAAAGATGTTATGATGTACTGTACTGATGGATGACAGAGGTTTTCTTCCAGTATTAAGAAAACACCATGAGTTTAGTAAAATAACCCACTCGGAATTAAGTTATTTTTTATTATCTGTGTAGCAGATAAGCTTTTTTGAAAACCAACTTTAATTATAGTTATAATTAATAATCATCATTTGAAAGAAGTGCTTCAAGCTAGTGGCCCTATTCTTCTTGTAGCCAGTATAATACAGTGATCTGTTTTGAGCTGATGTCTCTCTTGTTAAATCGACCTTGCTGCTTCACAGTTATATGCTTCCTTTAGTCTCTTGTTTATATTAAACTATCTTGTTGTTTGCAAGGACAAAGTATCAAGTTTTATTGCACATTTCTGCTTTTTAAGTGATTTTCTAAAGGAGTTCTTAGCTTGAGTAAAGCAGGTTTTAAGTTTGACAGGCCTGTTGCCTCTTGAGCCAGTATGGAGCATGTCCATTTCACACGGTTATTTGGCAACATGGAATCCCTATAGTGGTCTTTCAAGTTTCAACTGACTCACCTGAAATAGGATTTGGACTGTGGATTAGAGCTCTTTGCTCCCTGTTGTTGCTTCCAGTCACAGATCAAACAGTAAAGTATCTCCATGGATGGCGAAGACCTCAATTTTTACTTCAGCACTCACAGGTTATGTGGTTCTGTGATTTTCGTAAATATGAATTGTGGGCTCAGTTACCCAATATTTCACACTGGATTTGACATTAATATCGAGCCAGAATGATAATGAACCCTTAAGAGTGTCTCTTAGCTTTATTTGTGTCTCCTGCGTGACCAGGGCACATTTGTTGTTTTCACCTTTGTTGGTGGAATGAGTAGCATTAATAGAATACTGCCCTGAAGATGAATGATCAATTCCACTCAGAAAACCGATGCAATTTATGGTTGAATATATTACATGGATTCTATATATTTATAAAAATGTAACAAATTTTAAAAGATGATGCAACCATTTAAAATGTAGTCTCTTAGCTTTTTGACTTTTGTGCCCTTTGCTAATATATATATATATATATATAAAAGGTGCACTTAATGCATACAGTATCAGTCAATAAGTTTGGACACACCTCCTTCTTGCTCCTATGTCTATTTTCTCTGCTTACCATATTGATGGACTTTGTAGTTTCACAATTATGGACTGCAGTATATCTTTGTTTTTGTTAGTCCCCTGTTGGTTCTCTGTTCTCTGTTGTTCAGGACTATCACAGAACAGGTATCATTTGGGTGGTGGATTGTTTATTGTCAGATCTGCAGTGACACTGATGCGATGAGGGGGTTTCAGTGCAACAGTGCTGCTGTAGTTTCATTTAAACACCTCAGTGACCCTGCTGGGATAGGAATAATGCACCAACCAAATAATACCTGCTCTGTGGTGATACCATTGGAGTCCTGACCATTAGAGAACAAAGTAAAGGGAACTAACACAGACAGACTACAGTCTGTAATTGTAGAATCATAAATATCTGTACAGTAAGTGGAACTAATAAAATTGATGATAAGTGGAACTAAGAGGATGTGTGTCCAAACTTTTGACCTGTACTGTAAGTAAGATAGATTTCTGTTATGGAACATCACAGTTTATTGTTTGCACGGCTGTTTTCATGTTTCACATTCGATTTATGCTTTATGTCCCATGTAATTAATAGCATTGCTCTATATGGCTAAAGTATGCGGATTACAAACCATCACATCCTATTTCAAAGTTACAGGCATTAATATGTAGTGCGTATGCTCTATACATTGCATGTTGCACATACTTACTGGCTTTTGCTGAAACAATTATTAACGTGTATTAATTAAAAGGGGTTGTTTTTGAAATGGTTTAATTATAATAATCTATATTTAATGAGAATCATAATGAGGATGCTTGGCATATTTGACTTTAAATAATTAACTGCTGAAAAAATAAATGGATCTTCTTTGAAGTGCCTCTATGTTGTCTCTCATCAGCACATTATGGGCTTGAGACTGATTTCAGTACTTATGGTGTTTATTATTTAAATCATGCTGGTGATGGTTGTATTGCTAGTCCGTCTTCCAGGAGTAATTTGACCTCTCTACAGTCATTACTATGTATAAGAGATGCACAAATTGCTGTCGAATGCTGTAAGCTATGCAACCTATGGTTACATTCACAAGCTCCCACCATAGGTGAAATATTAGAACACATATGCTATTATTCCACCCACTGAAAGTGTTTTCTTTAACAAAAACAACGGCAGTCTTAATGTATGCTAAATGTATCTGAAAGCCTCTTGAATCGGCAATAAATGACGCATACAAATGAGAGCTCATCAGCTTTACATTGTTTGTTTCCTCTCAAATGTAGAATAACTCAGTTTTAAATAAGCCCTAAAAGCATCTTATATATAACGACACCTAAATGACAACTTAAAATGACAACTAATCAGTTTTACATTATTATATCTGTATTAAAATTGTTTGTGTGTTTACTAGCTGTGGTCCTTAATAAAATCCTAGTTAACCTAGTTTGTCATCAAGAGTGGTGTCATCTCTTTCACATATTTAAAAATTGATGCACACAGCAGACATAGTATATGCCCTGAAGCATCACAGCAGTGCCTTTTCCACCACTTGTGATTGACATAAAATAAATGATTAGTGCTGGCTACCAGCTATTTCTAAACAATTGATCGATAAAACCCAACCCTGACTCATCTGTGTTTGGAGACACATACTGTGCTGAGCTTTGTTTGTATCTAGGATAATGTGCGGTTGACTCGAGGTGAACCAAACTAACACCCCGTGACTGGACAGCTGACCATTGGGGTGATATAAATCAGAAAGTAAGCTGTGCCAAAATAATAACAGGGCATTTTGCATTTCTTTTGAATTTATTACATTACATACAAGCTTTATTGAAAATCAAAAAATAGCATTACATTTGCTTGATCTATCTGTCAACACAGTTTTAAAACATAAGAAAATAAAAACTCGTAATGGAACTGAATCTTTGGTGTTCTCTGTTTTTAAGTACATCTATGAACTTAATGTATTTTAGCCCTGTTAAATATAAGGAGGGTGGCACGGTGGTGGTTCTCTCCTTCGCACAGGGGATCTAGGTTCGAATCCTGATATCAGTGGAGTTTCCATGTTTTCTCTGTGTCTGTGTGGGTTTTAACTGTGTTCTGTGTTCTCTGGTTTCCTCTCAAGTGGATTTAATGTGAATTGACTGCTCTAAATTGTCCCTATCTAAATTAACCCTATAGAGTGTGTGTGTGTGTGTGTGTGTGCATGTGCTTGTGCGTGTGTGTGTGTGTGTGTGTGTGTGTGTGCAGCAATGAATGAATTGGCACCCTGTCGTGGGAGTATCTGCCCAGTGCCTGAAATGTTCTCCTCTAGATGGACACGAGAAACCACCCCGTGACCTTAGTCCCTAATAAGGTGAGGATTAAATCTTCACATTTTAATGGAATGTTCTTTTTTCTTAACTTCATTTAACATATGAAAGAAACATAACATGTAGCCCTACCAATGTAACAGCACATCCAGCAAATTAGAAACTAAAATTGGACATAATTAAAAATACTTACAATAAACTAAATTTCAATGAACTAAATTAAATGAAATGAATTAAATGTTTACAATGAACACCATTTTAAACTTATAAACATCAACAAAATGTGTAAATTAATAAAGGTATCCAAACTTTGCATAAAGTTGTTGTAACAAGGGGATTTGTCCCATTTTGTAACAAGACAGGAAAGAGTTATATGCATTTTTTGGAGAATTTAATTGACTTTGATCCATCTTTTTGGACTGGGTGAGGAAGCTGGAGAACACGGAGGTAACCCACACGGACACGGGGAGAACATGGAAACTCCACCCAGATTAGGATTCAAACCGGGAATCCCTAAGGAGGCCAACGTGCTAACCACTAAGCCACCGTGCCACATATACAGTGGGTTGCAAAAGTATTCATACCCCTTGAACTTTTCCATATTTTGTCACATTACAACCACAAACATAAATATATTTCACTGGAATTTAATGTGAAAGACCAACACAAAGTGGTATACAATTGTGAAGTGGAATGAAAGTTATACATGAATCAACAATTTTTTTACAAATAAAAAACTGAAAAGTGCGATGTGCAAAATTATTCAGCCCCCCTGAGTCAATACTTTGTG
>JAFMOD010000781.1:1763346-1818535 GCA_019802435.1 Corydoras maculifer
TTTTTAGATTCTCTGTGAATATTACATATTATTTTCAGACCCCACTGGAAATAATCAGTAGATATGACCATATGGTCAACCTTTAAAGTGCTAGTCCATTAAGGTTTTCTTAGAAAAGTATGTTAAACAGCTTCTAATATGGGCATTATATTATGGACTTCTGGAGTTTTGTGACTATATTCTTAAAGAGAACTGAGGGCTATTCCTGATAGAAAAACATGAACAAAAACAACAACAAATCATTTAATCTGAGTCAGGAGTAAATTTAAAAATTGGCCAAAAATGAAGCAGCAAAACATTACGCTGCTAATGGTCTTACAAACAAATCATTATCATGCAATTATAAACTATTGAATAAATAAAGTACCTCGGCATGGACTTCCTTTTCTTGATGATTTTTTAAAAATGTTAGACCCTTGTGGTTGACTTGCAGAGATTGAAAATTAATTTGAAGTTAGTGTCCCTTTGATCTTTATTATAAGTTTCCTTATTTTGAAACGGCTACATTTTACAAAAGGACTAAAATGATTTACCTACATTCCAGGACAAGAACACTTCAAGAATTTTGCAAAGAATTTTGGTCTTTTGCCATCTACAGATCTCATCTCATTGTCTTCTGTTTAATCCTCCTTCTAGGTTCTACATAGCCATGTTATTCATTCTGTGCTTAAATTACTGATGATTTGTTCTCTGTGCACGAAATCATCAGAAATGGAGCAAAGGACAGCTGTTTTTTGTAAAAATCAGACGTTGAATTCCTAGAAGAAAAAGACATTCCTGAGTGTTGTCAATTAAAAGTGCAAAGAACAGCTTCTGTGATGTCATACACGAGCATCATTATCAAAGGCTTATAAGGCTTGTCTCAGAACTCCAACAACCTTCAGATTGACAGCTTAACAATAGCCTAAATATTTTATAGAAACTGGGTTTTATTTTGCTAATTTGCTTTGCAAAGTTGTAAAAATCTGTAAAATGTATGATCCTTAAGTCATTGTATGTTGTGAAAAAAAACAAAAGAAAGAGAGGTAGAAAGAGAGGGAGCGAGGGCGAGAAATCCTTTTCATTCTTATCATGGCATCTCTTGACTTTCCAAGACCCTCCAGCAAGAGGCAAAGTCACCGAAAGGACACAAAAATATGCTATCACAGAATCCTGTCAATCCCATATTTTTGCCACCTTGAAATGAATGTTATACCAGTGAAATAAGCAATTGATAGTAAATAACATATTTCAATACTCTTGGATGAACTCTGATGTTAAAACCGAGAAAATTCCAATATTGTAGGTTTATCACAGCACTATGTTCCCCTTAGTTTGAGCCATTTCATTCACAATGAAATAATTGCCATGGAAATTTCACATCAGCTTGCTTGTACTCACAGGACACTGTTGTTTTTACTGATTCTTAAAGTAGGTTGTTAACCATGAAGTTCACATGAATACATTAAGTGCTAAATCCAATTAAAATGACATTTAAGCAAATGCACAGAATAAAAGAAGAAGAAAAAAAGATATGCACGACATAAAATACTCAACCGTTAATGCCGTCTGTTTTCATTAACAATTCCAAACATCGTTTGACTTTTAATAGCCTTTGACATTGACTTTCATGAACCTGTTTAATTTTGGAGATGATTCAAAAATTATTGCATGGCTCACTCTGCCTTAGTGGAAAATAATTGAAATGCAGATTTCTTTTTGACAGACTGACCAAACACTGCGTGATAAGATGACACAGTGTGTAGTGTGAACAACTCGAGCAGAATTCTTCACTTGAATTAATTTTCGGAATAAATTAAAGCTGTCCAAACTGTCCATGGCTTATATTTTTTGTACAGAGTAGCTGCACCTACTCCGGTCTTAATAGCGTGTTTTGTTTCAAACTGGCAAGTGTATATATTCTTTTGAAAAAATTCTCAATCATGGAATACTTTTTGTTAAATTTGTGCTGCAAATAGTTTCCCAGGTTGTGAGATTACAGTTTCAAAAACAAAATTCTCATTCAGTGGTTTTGGCAACTAAGATTAGTTCAGGCAGGGGCCAAATGCCAAAGCACTTGAGGATATAGCTTATTATTAGTCGCTTGGCAAGTATGTTGCCCTTCCTGGCCTCTAATATTACCTCGAGGGCAGCATTTAATCTTGCAAAACCCTCTGGGAAATGTGGTTTTTGAGGGACAGACACCCTTCATTTGTTTACCTTTGAGTCATGTACAGTTAGCAAGCTGCTTTTTCTTGCTGGAGCCAATGATGATGAGAGATTAGGCAACGGGAGGTAACATGGACCCATCGATAATGTGTGTGTAAAGGCGTCAAGAATGTGTGGGACACTGACTCACTTCAACACGGAGGACAGATTAGGACCTGGCACATATTCTCTTTGGCACCTATTCTAACATGTTTCTTTTTTTTTTTGTCACATACACCCTTAAAGCTGTTTACCCTGCATTTCTGCTGCTCTATCTCTGTCTCACTCTCTCTGCTGACTGCCAGGTTTTTGTCATGGAATTTGTTCTCATTGGAACGGGAGACTTAGACAGAGTTACAACATTGGCAAATCAAGGGAAAACAAAAGTAAGAGGCAGGAGAGAGTACATTACAGTAGGTATAAATTATATCATTATGATGGATTGACTCCATTTAAACTACTCATTGAAATACATCTAACTGAGAGGTTTGATTAATCTGCTTCACTGCTAACAATGGCATGTGGAAACGTATTCGACAGGATCCCATTACAATATCCCACAATCATACTTTCACACATTTAAATTTCCATTGTATATAAGTACATTTTAATTGTTATTTGGACTTATGGAATGAAAGTAAAGCACATTTACCATTAATAATATGCCTTCAGGATCTTGCACACTCAGCACTTCACGAGTCATACAGTCTGACTTTGGGGGGAAAAAAATAAATAAAAGATCCACATTTCCCAGTTTATCTTTCATGCAATCTCAGTGTGCTAAATAAATCTCGTGTGCTTAAGAGGGAATAACAAACTAATAAAAATATCTGAACCTTTTGAAATTGACTTAGAGCAGAGATTTTCAACCTGCAGACTGTGGGCTGTTTCTCTTCTTTAGCACTATTATTACAGTACATTAATGTATGTGTGCTGCCTTAGAAACCAGCGTTTGTTCTCTGTTGATGGCTATTGAGGCCCAGCTGTCAAAAAGGCTTAAACCTTAAGCCTAATGTAGAATTATAGCTTAATACAGTTTGGCTTTGCAACTTAACAATTAAAAATGAACTGTGTGATCCCCTCTGTGTTTTTAACTAAACCACATCCAAGTAAATGTTTTATTTTTGCTCTTTCGTATTTAAGGCGCAAGGGTAACGTAAAGCGAGCTATCTACCTTACAACCTACTATAATCTTGCTTATGCACCACTGGGTGTATGGAATTCCTAAACTTAATGATCAGATTAAGCCCATTAGTGTATATGCACAACAGTGTAGCTGTATTGCAGTGTAATATAAGGCTGAACAGAGGCACGTTAAAATGTGTTGGTTAAGTGTGGCTTTAATGGCAGTGGTTTGATTGTCAATTATTAGCTGTGCGGTGTTTTGCATTATTGTTCACCCTCTCTGAATGGCCTCATCAAAGCAGATAGAACTGTTGAATTGGTTACATTAAATTGCCTGCAGCTATGAATGCAATGTGAAGTCTTACAACAGTAATACAGTTACCATTCATTTTTTAAAAAGAATTGTAAGGTTCTTGGAATAAATAAAAATCCAAGAAAGTATATTTTATTATATTATGGGACAAAAATATTGTTGTTCTTGTGGCTTTTTGGCTTGGTGAATAAGTCCTAGGTTTGATTATTAGGAAGTGTCTGTTCTATATTAAATTGACATGCCCTTTTTATGTCTTTCTCCGATTTTTGTACATAGTCTAAAGACATCTTAGTCTTTTATTTATTCATTCATTCATTCATTCATTCATTATCTTCCACTTAAACCCCTACTAGGGTTGTGGGGGTTCCCCATCCATTTGAGAGAATCTATCACTGGGCACACTCACTCACACAGACACCCACACAACACACATACTATATGATGCAATTTGGAACATTCAATTGACCTTGATTCTGTGTTTTTGGACTGTGGGAGGAAACATGAGAACCCATAGAAAACCCACGCAGACACGAGCAGGACATAGAACCTCCACCCAGCTCCTCAGCACTGCGAGGTGAACATGCATACCACTACGCCTCCGTGCCGCCCAATCAGGTGAATTTCAAACACCTAATTGCCTCTCTACGTGAGAGTATGATCGTGAATATTACTCTGTGATCCAGGGCATTTGCCAGGCTTATGCCCCGTTAAAACTTGGACTGCCTTTATAATCACCAATGTCAAATATTCAATCATAATAACCTGTTTTAAAATAAATAAACTGCACACCACACTGGTAATCTGTTTAATATCCAGTCAGCACAGGTCGGTTGGCATGTTGACTGTGCTCGCAAATATGTTAGTCAGATAATGAAACAATTGAATATTAACAGTGCATATAACGGTGATTGGCCTGCTGCCTCCTGCCCAGGACACTTTTGCAAAAGAGATTTGCAATCTCAGTGATTAGTATCCTGAATTAATAAGGGTTAATAAAAAAATGAACATTGGCTTATTTGCACAGCCACAGTGAAATCGCTGTGAAAGGTTTATATGCTCTTATAAATGAAATGGAAGTTGTGTTATGTTTAAATGTTCCTACCATCATTATGCATTGTTTTATGCCCCATGTTTTTACTCCTTTTATTATGTATATAATTTAAAGGCTTACATTGTAAGTACCATTGAGCATGTTTTAACGACACAGGTTAGAACTACATCTGAACTCTAGCTTTGCTACAACTATAAAAACTGTTGTTAAAATCTAATTTAGTTTACATAAAATAATAACATTATTTTAGAATAATAAAAAAATGTTTTTGACATTGATCTACCCTCCGTTGTCAGTATTATTCAGTATTGCTGATTAATCTCAAGCATGATAAGCCTTTATTATTGTAAAATAGTCTAAATGTAATGATTGTAATAATGTAAGTTGCTTTGGATATAAGCATCCGCTAACTGTCTGAATGTAAATGTAAATTTAATATGAATTGAACGTTATTTGTTTTAAACTACAGATATTTTTGTATTTGATCTGAGTTTAGATAGTAGTACAACACAAAACTACATTACAAATAGTAGATAGTAGATACATTAGATAGTAGTACAATACAAAACGGTACATAAACTATTTGATGATTTTTTTTCTATAGTGTACTGTCATTGGGGCAACACATAATGATAAATTTTCAAGATTTTTTCTTCGATTAGTCCAATAATCTAAAAACTAAGCCTTTAATGTGATTGTGTTTAAAATTAAAATAACTTCTCCAAAATAATGAAAAAGAAAAACCTTAATGTTGAAATATGTTTTTAATCAATCAAACACAGTGCTCTTAAGGGCATTATTGAAACACAAAAATGCTTTAGCATTAACAGCTTTATCAAACATCAAATCTCAGCCACAAGAGATTAAATAATTAAAGTATGATCTCAGCGCTAGGGATTTCCTGTTCAAATCCCCATCTGGGTGGAGTTTCCATGTTCTCCCAGTGTCCGCGTGGGTTTACTCCGGGTTCTCCGGTTTCCTCCCACAGTCCAAAAACATGGATCAAGTCAATTGAATTCTCCAAATTGCCCCATGTAGAGTGTGTCTGTGTGAGTGAGTGTGTGCCCAGCAATGGATTGGCGCCCTGTCCTGGGTCTATCTGCCCAGCGCCCGAAACGTTCTCCCCTGAATGGGCATGGGGAACCCCACCGCGACCCTACTAGAGGATAAAGCGGAAGATAATGAATGAATGAATAAAGCACATTATAATGATTATAATGTGGAATATTTGAAAATTTGTCTTTTACTATTTATTAAATGTCTTATCAAAAATACTGGACATAAAAATGAATCCTTTTTTATTCAGAATAGTTGAATAAATTTAAATTGTTCTGAATAAATCACCAGGTAACGAGTGGGTTGAGGTATATTTGACATAAGTCCACAAACATCATGGACAATGAAATCTGACATTTTATGGACTGTATATGTTGACTATATATTTTGTTGACGATATACAAATGCAGACATTCAAATTGATCTAAATGCGAAATGAAAACATGGTACATGAGCGGTATTAAGAAAAGCTGCATGTATCTACACAGGATGATGAAGAAACGGTCAGTAATGCACTTCTAATAACGGAAACACGTTAAATGTGTTAAAAGTCTTAAGATAACAAAAATGTCTTAAAGATAATATGCTAAGAAAAAAAAAAGAAGTAAACTAACCTACATTTCTGTTTTGCTGCCAAGTGGATGAAGCACGCAGGGGTGTTTGCGCTTTAAACATTTGTATATAGCAGCTGTACTGTTGTGAAAAGCCATCTCTACTTTGCAAATCTGACAGAGCACCACGCTGTTGTGTTTCGTGTGTGAAGTGCTGCCACACTTTAGATGCACGCGAGTGAATTTTAGCTTCTGCAACTTGCGCTCTCGATAAATTCATCTTTTCGGTAATTGCCGCCATTTTGTTGATGCGTTGATGCAAGTTATGCAAATTTACTTAATTTCTTAATCGATTACATGAACATAGTCGATGTGTTGCCCCAGCCCTAACTCTCATCCATACAGTAATCTTGATACTTCATTAGGAACATTGAGGGTTTGGATTTGCATTATTTCAATACTTTGATACTTCACATATAAAAAAAATAACCACCAGATTCTCCTTACCGGAGGTCAAGGATCACTAACAAAAATACACAAGCACTTCTCCCAGCAAAAGGAGTAGAAATATAAATAACCCTTTTTTTTCTCGAGACAGTTTGTTCCAATGCTACTTAAGATTACAAAATTCCTGAATGAAAAAGATTTTAGTGCTCTCTGTGCCCCATTTTCTGTTACGACAACATAAGCTCTGGAATTGGTTATGGAATTTTTAAAATCATGTTTTCAAGCAGCTCACGTCTCCTACCCTTCAAGCTGAAGTTAATTTTTTTCTAAAAGGTCCCGGCTGCATTCAGTGAAAGTAAATGAGTTCAGTCTGATGCTTACTATGCTGTTCCTGACTTGGGAGACAAACATTGGGGAAATGAACTCAAATCACACAGACTTGTGCCAGTGCAACTGCAATCACACAGATGTGCGACCGTGCAACACGACCTTTCAGCAAAAAAAAAAAAAAAAAAAAAAAAAAAAGCTGGTAATATGATGAATTTATTTGCTTTGAAATGTAAACAGAAAAGACAAATATTCCCAAACCTGACAAATCTTAATAGATTCCAAGCTTTTGTCAAACCCAGCAATCAGCACCAAATGTAGTATGTGAATGAAATTTATATACAATAATTCTAAAACAGATTTTTGTCTCGGATTTTAATCATGTCATCAAAATCTATAATTATTACATGCCAAAACACAAGACAATATGGTCAGAATTGTGTCTGTGTGTGTGTGTGTGTGTGTGTGTGTGTTTGTGTACAAGTATATATATATATATATATATATATATATATATATATATATATATATATATATATATATATATATATATATATATATATTACATATTATAATAACATATTGTAGAGACCAAGACATCAGTTTACACTTTCACATGTGTAATCAATACCTCATTTAATTGTAAATCATTCAGATTTAAAGTAAAGTCATGTTGTATGGTTATGGTTATGGTATTTATGGTTAAGGTTTGGTAATTCTCTACGAAATGGTCTATTTAAAGGTCCCACAATGCTGTGTGTGTGTGTGTCTGCGTGCGTGTCTACCTGCGTGTCTTTACACATAGTGTCTTTAAGTATATTTAATTATAATGTATATTTAGGCCATTGCTGAGCAATTCGTATTTGTTCACTTTTGCAAAAAGTTTAACCAATGTTTTAAAGTTAATGTTTGGTATTCATTTCATACCATGCACAAATATAAAACTGCATTGCTTTTATTTTGAAGCCATGTTCTCTTTGGTATTCGTATATTAGCATTCGAATGGAAATAAGTGTAGAAAGTACACATTTTATTTTTTAAGCCCTATTGACGTCACGTGGCTCTGTGGCTTAAAATTCCCTGAACTGAACTGGGTTAACATATTAAAACAAATCTACTTATTTTATTACATTTTGTTAAGATTTATTGGTGCTGCCATTAAAAATTTTTAGTTAAGGTAGTTTTTGGTAACACAACATTTGCTGAGTGTTTTTTTTTTATTTTTTAGATTATTAGGAATTTTGTGATTTCTTTTTCAGCAACACTGCTTCAGAACATTATGCCTCATTGTGCATTATGCCTTAATGGTGTTCATTCAATAAAAAACATACTTTTTATCTCCACATGTTGATTTTTAGGGCTGAACAGATTTGTGTGCCATCTGACCAAGGAACACTCATCTGAAAGTCTTAGACCTTGTCTATCATTTGTAGGAGATTAGAGATTTATTTCAATACAAATATACAAAAACATACATGTTTATCACTTAGATCAAGAAATTAGCCTAAAAGAAACCACTGCACCAGAATCTAGCGTTACAATCTGCACAACCTTTTTGCTTGGTATTGCACAGAAAAAGCTCATAACAGTAGAAACTCAATCCTGGAATCTTCTGACAAATCATTCAACTGATGTGGCTTCCAAAAGCTGTTGAGAGGGTTTCAGCCAAGGACAAACTAATTTTATGGCATGCATGCTTTAGCACCTGGCAGACTCCTGATCTGTGAACTTGTGTGGCTTACTGCTTCACGCCTGAGCTGTTGTTGCTCCTTGACATTTTCACTTCACAATAACAGCACTTAAAGTTGACTGGGGCAGCTCTAGCAGGACAGGAATTTGACGAACTGACATATGGACATCCAATAACAGTTCTACACTAAAAGTGTTCACTTTAGTCCATTCTTATGGCAGTGGTTATCTATGGAGTTTGCACCACCATATGTTCAATTTCCTGAATCAGCTCACGGTAGATGGCTGTATTAGCCAAATGTTAAAAATTCTTTTGAAAAAAATCTTTTGGATCATTGATAAGTTAGAGAGGGTGGCACGGAGGCTTAGTGGATAGCGTGTTGGCCTTTTAGCACTAGGCATTCCCGGTATGAATCCCAATCTGTGGAGTTTCCATGTTCTCCCTGTGTGCGTGGGTTTCCTTCGGATTCTCCGGTTTCCTCCCACAGTCCAAAAACATGGATCAAGATCAATAGAATTTTCCAAATTGCCCCATATAGAGTGTGTCTGTGTGAGTGTGTGCTGCCCAGCGTCGGAAAAGTTTTCCCCTGGATGGGCATGGGGGACCCCTCCCCCCGCGACCCTAGTACTGTAGAGGCTAAAGCAGAAGATAATGGATGGATAAGTTAGAGAACTCTGTATTGCACTCTCTCTCTCTTTCTCTCTCTCCCCCTCTCTCTCACACACTCACTCACTCACTCACTCACACACACACACACATTCATTAATTTATTCATTCATTATCTTCCACTTAATTCTCTACTAGGGTCGCGGGGGGTTCCCATCCAGGGGAGAAAGTTTTGGGCGCTGGGCAGATACACCCAGGACAGGGTGCCAATCTAATGCTGGGCCACTCACTCACACAGACACACACACACTATATGGGGCAATTTAGAGCATTCAATTTACGTTTAATCCAGGTTTTTGAACTGTGGGAGGAAACCAGAGAACCCGGAGGAAACCAACGTGGACACGGGGAGAACATGGCGCTGAGAGACGAACGTGCTAACCACTGAGCCAACTTTGAACCTGAGTGCTAAGACGCAATCGTGATAACCACTAAGCCAACGTGCCGCCCACACACACACACACACACACACACAGATATGATATATATCACACTTTATATTTCATTTAAAGGTGCAGGGTTTGTGTAGGCTAGTCAAATCATTTCTCACCAAACTCCCCCAACCATGCCTTCATAGATCTTGGATTGTGCACTGTGGTACAGTTGTGCTGGTAAAGAAAAGGGGACTAGAAGCATACAGCTGTCTGGAAAGCATGGCTGAGTATTTTCTGTTTTACACATGTAGCAATGGGACTTAATGAAACACCTATATTCAATAATTAAGAGTTCCCAGCACTTGTCCAGGGTGCTGATTGAATACCTAGTGCTGAACCCCATATAATTTTAATTCATTATGTAAAAATTCATGAGCATCAGGTTTAGGTGTTGGTTTATATGGCGATACATCAGTTTTGGCTCCTGAAACTAACACCACAGGCCTAAAGAGACATGTATGCAATGCTGGATCATAATCGCCAGTAATTAGCAATCTCTTCACGAGCCGTGCACCAAATACAAGCTATTTAGAACTAAAATAGCCTATATTTAAAGATTTATACAGGAGAATTTAATTTAAAATGATCCAGTGTCTAATTAAAGATAAAAGACGAGAGAGAGAGAGAGAGAGACAGTAAGAAACAGAGACCAAAAATGTGTTCAGAGCACGACCGCAGGCCGTTGGGTTAAGAGTCCGAGTGAGAGCACTAAGCTATGCGTGTGTGTTTTATGATCACGGCTGCTGTTAACCTTTAGCTCTACGTGGCACGTTCTCTGTCTCAATCCAGTTCGGAGGTTGTTCAGATTTGATTACCGCAGAAGCAGAGTAGCCTGAAGTGCTTCTAAAGTGCCAGTGCCTGCGCGTTAGGCAAAATATGCATTTACACAGTGGTTCCAGAACCTTGTGAAAGAGTTCTGTAACCATCTTAAATTAATCCCTACATTTTTTGGATTAGCGCTTAAGGTTTGGGGGGGGGTCACATTTTTGTCACAGTATAGAAACAGAGGCAGCAAGGTACAATTTGTGTGCAAGAATCTGCCCCAATGAGAGGAAGTGAGCGCACCAGGCTTCAGATGTTTGGAGTTGGTCCACCGTTCCCTCGGTGTGTGAAGACAGCCCTTTGTGGGTGTATTCCTAGATTTGGCTGAGGTTGAAAAGCTTGCGTTGTTTTATTCAGCATTTTCGTGCTGAAAGCTCTGCTGTGTGGCCTGCTTCAGCTGCTCTAGGGTTGATCACACTGCAAGGTTATTTGCTGTGCACAGTGGTGAGCATTTTTATTCCACGTTGGGTCTGATCATGACTGTCGAAGTGTGATGCGAAACACAATGCAGCCCTTTTTGTCATGCAATGACAGCTTCGCTTTGCCCAGCGGCAACACTAGAGTGTGGCTTAATGGTATGATGTGTGAGACTACTGTATATAAAATATACAGCACAGAGAAAACACAAAACCGAAACACGCGCGCGCGCACACACACACGCACACAAACATGTGTCTCTCTGTTCTGCAGTGTCTCTGTACTGTGGGCTGTGACAATGGACTGAAATGAGCATTTCTAATCTGGGGATGTGAATGAATATGACAAAAGAGAATGCAGATACAGTAGCTTTTACATGCACGCACATTCTGACTAAACAGATAGAGAGGGACAGAATGAATTCTGGTATATAAAGAGGAAGAAGGAATGATTGAAGGATAAGGTGGAGGTATGAAAATTGTTAAACAAGGAACAAGGGTGATGTGAGAATAACAGGAGGATGAAAGGAATAGGAAGGCGACACATGAAAGAGAAAAAAATTGAGAGAAACTGAACAAACGAATCTCTCGCTTTCTCTCTCTCTCGCTCTCTCTCTCGCCCTCTCTCTTTTTCTTTCGCTTTTTATTTCTCTCTTTCAGATACATATGCAACCAAAATTTGAGCCATCATATCCTCCAGTGATATTTGACTTAACGACTTGATGCATGTGAGACATGAAAGATGTTCTTTTACACTCCTTTAATGTCTTCCCACATTAAAGGGAATGTCATCTCTTGCACACACACGCACACACACACACGCACACACATACACACACACACTATTAAAACACACATACACACATCCTGAGCCAGGTGAGTGTTCTGTATATGCTTGTAAGAATTAATTAGCTTTGCTCTGAATAACATACATTGGCTGTAATCTTGTTCTTGCTGAATAAAAACGATGTGAGGCTGTAGCAATGTAGCAAAGCTGTTTTGTAATTACCCAGTCAAGGGGTGGTGTCACTACTTGTAAATGAGTTAACCTGAAGGTGTATATGGTATATTTTATATACTCGGGGTGGGTTGATTAGTTTGTGATAAGAATGACAATAGTTCCACTACTGCCTTGTACTTTAAGTAATAAAGACAGGAGATCTTTCCCAAAGTTTGAACTTTGGAACTTTATAATAAATATGTAAAGATTTTTGATCTGGTGACTACTGCAAACAAAAAAGTCTAGAACTTTTTAGTGGTCAAAAACAATCTAGTTATTACTGATGATTATCAGCATAGAATTCAGGTACCATTAAATTCCCCTGGACCTGTAAGATAAAAATACATCTAAAGCATTTAAAAATAACCGTGCATCTGTTGAAATACAGTAAAACAAAAGAGCAAAATTTGGTTTATGAGTTGTTTTTTTTTGCTTTGCAGATTTTAAGAGCTTTTTATACCCTTGCAAAAAAAAAAAAACACTTGTGCATTTTCACTGGCGTAGAGTGCATTTTAATGTGTGCATTCTCCGGAGAAGATCGATGCCAGTCTATAAGGGGTAAACAGAAGTCAAACTGATGTTACTGCGCATGAGTCCATATGTGTGTGTGTGTGTGTGTGGGCGTGCACGCGCATGTGTGTAATTAAATCTTTTTGAGGACCAGATATTCCCATCAGAGTCTCTGTCATGATCTAAGCTATATTTAGCTGGTTCATTTAAGGAAAACACTTTAAATACTGCAGCACTTATTTATTAGAGATCAAATGCAGCACAGAATTTGTAAGTTACTGTAACGGAAAATGGTTACATTTACTAATTCTGCATCTCACGGGTAGAGGAAGAAAAAGATAAAAAGGAAAAAGAGACATAACCGAGACTGAGAAAAAGAGATAGAGCACTGCATTACATGGCCTTCATGAAGACACTACATACAAATGGCCGAGGAGCCACTCTTATCCTAGATATTTATTGATAAAGCCACTCATGCGGTTACGTAACCATGCCATCATAAAATACTGCTGACTGCTGTAACCCCAAAACAACGATATTGATCTAATCGAATGAAAAATATAGTCTTGTTTATTAAGATATATAGTGTATAGTGTAGGAAGGATTTCAGCAAAAGGCAGCTCTGTGGTAGCCTTAACATCTCAAAGTAAGTCATTAACCCAGAGTTAATTAGACCCAAGGTCAAAACCCATTTTAAAGTAGCAAGACAAAATCTTAGAATACATCCACAGTGGGCCATGACCTGTCTAGATCTTTCTTTAATGAAATAACTGCCGTGAATTAGATCACAAATTAAACCTGTGTCTACTCATACATTAAAGATCCAGTAGTCTTGTCATGATGAATATACAGTGAAACTGTCATTAAAGGTCATTTGTAATAAATCTATATTTAGTAGTTGTACGGATTACTATTATAAATTCATCTCATCTCAGTACCTTCCACTTAATCCGCCACTAGGGGTGTGTGGGGGTGGGAAGATGTGGGTTCATCCAGAGAAGAACGGCAGATACACCCAGGATAGGGCACTAATCCTTCGCTAGGTACACACTTATTCACACAGACAGATAGATAGGGGCAATTACAAGCAGCTAGTTCACATTGGTTTTGGACTGTGGGAGGAGACTGTAAAACCAAAAATATTAACACCTAACCCAAACTGTTGGTTGTGATAGCTCAGTGTTGTGATACTTGTAAGTCGCTTTGGATAAAAGCTTCTGCTAAACGACCAAATGTCAATGTCAAGTATTCATAAACTTATAAATGATTAGCACATTATCTATTAGAACTCAGTTTGAATTAAAGCCTCAAAAGATAATTTGGAGAAAATCAACCAGTGACTTCAAAATAAAGGAGGAGTGGAGAATTATCTCACTTTCTCACTTTGTACATATCCAATAAAACAACAAATAAAATATCATGGTTTATTATTTTAGTTTTCTAAACCAATGAGCCTCTGATCTAGTGGACTCAATTGCAATTTCAAATCTATGTCTTATATTAAAAGAAAGCATAATTATAACCTACATCATGATTTTCATGGTTTACTCAGGCCCTGTTGCTCTGATTCCCTGGCAGGGCAGACAAGCTTCTCACTAATGAGGTTTGCATGTCTGTGTGGGTAGGAGGAAACTTTGCTTTTTCTTTTTCCATTCCAGGGTGTTGGAAGTCTGCATACATATGTTTGTCTGCTGTGACATAGACTGCATTCTGTGTTTAGCTATCATTAACTGTATAATAGAGCCTATCACAGCACTCACTGCTATATTCAATAGTAAAATCACAAATAATATAAAAATAAAGAGGGTGGCATGGTGGTGGGGTGGTTAGCATGTCTGCCTCTCAGCACTGGGGATCCAGGTATGAATCCTGATCTGGTGGATGGGTTTCTTAAATGATGCAATAGAGTTGTGTTGTACAGATAGAACAATAAAGCAGTTTTAATTAGTTATTTAAACATAATTATTTAACTGAGCTCTGCTTGAACATGTATGTCTTCCTTGTCTTCTCTTACAATAATGAAGACTGCAATTAGCTTTGGAGCTGCATTGATGTACAATCATTTTAATTTCAAATGCAGATTAAGCTCCCTTGATTATCTGCATGTCTTTTTTCTGTATTTATTTAATCCACACTTGGCTCAAACCACCCTGAATTAAATTACTACACGATTTTGAACATTTCTCTGAGTCTAACATTAAGAGACAGGTTCCCTTAGATCCAATTTAAAGGTTCCAATATCACTACAAATGATGTAAATGACTGCAAATGAATTAAGTGCTGTTAACTTGCCTGGTTAAGCTTGTTTGAAAATTCATTTTGGCTCTGCACTACATTGTGTCTTGGCCAACTCTACCTTTTGCCTTAGGTTTAACTTTAAACTTCACCTTGGACTGAGCTGAAGGTAATCCTAGAAAAATACGAGCAGTGTAAAAATAGCTGCGGATAAGCGTCAGCCTCCTCATTTCAACCTGCATCATTGTAAGGGATGCAGCTGGAGAGCCGCCTGTGATCATTCAAAACAACAATTTCAATTTGTGTGACTGAATGCAGAGATACAGTTGGATTAGGCAGGTAACAGGGCTCTTTCATATGATGCATGTACAAGTCATCAGGTTAAAAAAAGCTTATTAAATTGCAGGAAATATAGAAATTCATTTGCTCACAAAATGGGCATGTGACCAGCACTAGCACATTGTGTCAATTTATGACATGTTTCGATCTGTGCGAGATGCAATAAAAGTACGAATCCCCAGGAAAATATTGCTGTACGGCAAATATCAATAAACATAAGCTTCCTTAAATATTGAATGTCATTTTAATTACAGACAGAAAAGGTTTTGTTTCAATAAGAACACGTTTGCAATGGAATGCACAGTCAATATTCAAATGAATTAGAATATTTATTCAGCCATGAAGAAACATTGGTTTTTTTTTCAACCCAAGAGTGATCAAACATACAGACATTAACAAATGCATAGTGGAACATTCACACAAACACTTACATGCACAGGCACACACTCATGTGCAAATTTAACACCCACGGGTAAAACGTAGTTATTGATTGGGTGAAAAACGAAGAGGAGGAAAGGGGTAGGGGAATGTGTGTGTGTGTGTGTGTGTGTGTTTGAGACAGAGAGAGAGAGAGAAAGAGAAAGAGTATGGGAGAGAGAAAGACTTGAAAGAAGTTCACTAGCTTCCGCAGCTAAAAGCCTCTTTTAGCTTTTTAACGAAAGCGGTATCCTGTCTTTGAGAGCTTACAATCAATATTTATTGTTTGCACTTTAATAATTTCATTTTAGAATGTCTAAAGTATGCTATCAACATTTTTTACTATTCCCACAACTAATGCAGTTGTTTCAGGGCATGGATGCACAGTTTGCAAGTTTTATAAACATTGGCCATAATGAAGAGCTCAATAAATACAACATGGAAATGCTACAGGAAGCCACCTTCATCAGTCTGTTTATCCACTTTCCTTCCTGCTGCATTCATTTGTAATATCACTTTTTCATTTAGAAATTTAGCAGATGCCTTTATCCAAATACAAAATACGATTTGGAACTGTCAGAGTTCACATCAGCGCATTAACAACATCATCGTATACTTGAGTACAAAGCAGCGTGACTCTTGCATCACATCCTCTGGTCCTTGGTTGCATTACTCTATTAAATTCCAAAATGCATGACATGGCTGTGCTAATACAATTCATCATAAGTGCAGAGCTAACAACAATGTGGTCTGCAAATAATCGATGAAATTGTGCGAAGCTTATGACAGTTTAAGTCTGGAGCTATTAAAGCTTCTGTTATTTATATGTTACCATCTGACAGCATGAATGGTAAATCTGGTCTTGGCATATGCCAGAAGAATCTCATTGAACTGGTGCCAGTGATCTTAGTAAGGGACAATTTTTGACTACAATTGGAATCCTTGTTGTTATATCATGCTGTACTATTACAATTATACATCATGCGGTAATATTCTTTGAAAATCTCTATTTTTATTAAGTTCCTCTGATAAGCATGTTTTCACAATGTTTATCTGACTTATAAAAAGGAAACTATTGGATGTTTTTTCTAAATGATTTGCTTTTGGATACTGAGGTTAATATTATGGTTGGTTGTAGGTGTAGAATAATATACATTTATAACATTTAGCAGATGCTCTTGAGGTATAATTATACTGCTCACTTCTAGTGCATATGGTGTATGTGATATAAATATATGAATGTAGTTTATCATACGTAGGAGTATAAGTGGCTCTTTGTTGATATCCATCTATCATCTTATATTTTTCACATTTTGTGAGCAACTGCACATCCTAATATACTAATGTGTACATTGAACAGTGAAGTCCGCTGCACCCCTGATCAGCCTGACTTAAATTGGGGCGGTATGGTGGCTTAGTGGTTAGCACGTTTGCCTCTCAGTGATAGGGATCCAGAATGGATGAATGAATGGACATAATTGACAGAGTATAAAGGGGATGTGCCCACAGTATTTATGTGGCTGGTGAGTGTAAATGTATTAATTGTTAAGTGACAAGCTCAGAATTTGAGTTGGATGGATTAAACGTTTTCACAATGCAAACTCTAGAAAATAGTGTTTATGTAGACATCCATAGCACACTGCAAAAAATAAAATCTTAACAAATCAAAAATCTTAAAGTGTAACAAATGTTGTTTGACTTGAATAGATTAAGTAAGTCTAAGTAAGACAAATAATCTAGTTTTTAGAAACTTCTTCTAATTAAAAAAAATCTTAACAATATAAATTTACTTACTATATTGGCAGATTATTTTATTTTTTGTGTACTTTTTTTCTTGTCTTATTTTTTTTTACCTAGATTTTTTTTTGCTGTGCAGTGTATGTTTACAAAAAATACAAAATAAAATCTATTTAGACTAACTCACAAATCTGATTTGCTTGATTATTGTGAATATCTTCTTATCTTATCTCACTCTTATTGTCCTTCATACTCGTCAGCTAAAAATCTTTTATGAACCAGTTCAACAGCTGAATAACCTAGAGAGAACCAATCTAAACAGGTTGCTTGTCCTTTGTAAGGCCAACATTTAGTCCTGGGAAAATGTTGTATTGCCATTTCACAATTACCATGTTTTTGGGCTGTTGTAGTAAACTAAGACTCCATTAAGAAACCAACATAGAGAGAACATGCACTCGACAGTAAAAACCTTGTTTGCCATACCCAGGAATCAAATCCAGGACAATCTTTTTGTAAGGTCAGAGCACTAACCGCTGCACCACTGTCAAATTATTACAGCAAATTGGTTGATGTTTGCTGAAAATACCATTTGTGGACATATGGAATGTAAGACTTATTTGACATAATTTAAAAACATTGATTTAAATTAGCTTTCCAGCCAGAGTCCTAGAGGCTCTGTTTTCTTCACATTTCTGGCTTTTCCTGGCTCGAACACACATGATTGAATTTAATAGCTCATTATCTAGTCCTTCCTGAACTGCCTCAGATGCATTAGAGCAGGGAAAACATAATAATGGATCCGCAGGACTGGGACTGGGAGTCATTCAACAAACTATGTATACATACTGCGAAGAGACAATTTCCTCAGGTTAAAGTAACCAAGGGGTGACAGACTTGATGGGCCTTTTCTGAGATGTGAGTTTTATGCTTTTAACCTATTGAAAAGGATTTGCTAATGAGAGTTAAATCAGGCTGTCAAAGCACATAGAGTGCAAGGCTCGGCTGAGGTGACTTTACTGAGGTGACTTCTGGAACCGCTTGTCTCATAGAAGCTCATCTCCAGTGTATCGTTATCTAAACACCATCTCAGTGTCAGAGCCATGGGCCATGTCTGAACAATCCACATCCATTGTCATGTTCCCGTGAACCTGTGTATGCTGGATTGAGTCCCAAAACGGTTGGCAGCGAGGGAAAGCGGATCATAAAGCCCTCCAGAAATGATTAAGAATCAGTGATAGGCTGTGAGACCACTTTCTTTCTGGTATTACAGAATCCTTTGGGATTCCAGCAAGAGGACAGCAAAAGGTTAACGACTTTGTGTTCCAAACTTAATAAATGTGGTATCAATAGCATGTGTTTGTTTAGCTGTACAGTATACCAAATACTCAGAAACTCGTTCGCTGTTTATTTCAAAGCAACTAATGGAGGGACATAGGAGGACTACAGCTGTTCACAATGAATTACATTTACACTTAGTCATTTGGACAATGATTGTATCCAAAGTGACTTACACTGGATACAGAATTAAATCCTAGCACATAGCTATAAAGAAGCTGACAGTGATAAAAGTGCCAAAAGACTGATTTTCCGCCCATTGACCAGAAACAAGTAGCTACAAGGTAGATGTATATGAAGACAGATAAATCTGTGCACAGACACGCTACAAGCGCTAGTCACAAATCTGTTCGTTAAACTACAATCAAGAATAAGGATAATAACATTTGCAATCATTGTATTTATCTGCAGCTGTAACTTTAAGCGTGGGTGAAATATAATGTTTCAATCCAGGGCTATTGAATCTATTAACTTCATAGTGATTTAATTATTTAATTACCTAACGTTAATTATTTAACTGCACTACTGCATTCCTCCCACCATCTGTTTTTCATCAAAACCAGGATGCAAATAAACATTATTGCGATGAACAAGCTAAGATATCTCATTTCCTTGTTTTTCTGTATCTTACAGAACATTTACTGTATTTTACAGAATAGCAATGGAATGTCAGTGATCACTTCTTTAGTGCATCCAGTTTAGTAACAGAATAATCAAATTTATGTATTAAATGTATTTCGATGTCAAAGTCAACTTCATTGTCACAACTGAATTATGTACATACATATTTCCTTAGACCCACAGTGCAGACACATTAAATCAACCTTAAACATATTGCATTTGACAATAAATACACGCAATGCTAAAAAAGGATGTTTATTACGACCCTGAGTAAAGCGTATTGTGACCTGAGTAGAGTAGCTCACATATGCTGTGCAAAAATGACATAAGTTATGGAAAGACAGTAGTGTAAAAATAAATAAGCACATAGATTTTTAGGTAATGGGTGAATGTCCAGTTCAGTAATTAGTTTTTGTGTTATGTGTGGACTAAATTGTCCAGGGTTGTGTGTTGGGAAGAAAATATTATTAATAATTTATGAATTTATTTATTTATTTATCTTCCGCTTTATCCTCTACTAGGGTCGGGGGGTGGGGGTCCCCATCCCAATCCCCATTCAGGGCAGAGCATTTCAGGCGCTGGGCAGATACACCCAGGACAGGTCGCCAATCGATCGCTGGGCACACACTCACTTAATTCACACATTCAATTTACCTTTAATCTTTGTTTTTTTTTATTTGAAAAATGGAGGAAACCGGAGAACCCGGAGAAAACTCTAACCAGATTGTGATTTGTACCTGGATCCCCAGCGATAATACATGATTATGCAAACCACTAAGCCACCATGCCGCGTTTAAAAAAAAATAATAATAATTTATTAAACTTACGAAATATACAAATTTAATAGTAGATGTTAAAAAAATTGGGCATCACGGTGGCTTGGTGGTTAGAATGTTCTCCTTTCAGCACTAGGGATTGCTGGTTCGAATCCCAATCTGGGTGGAGTTTCCATGTTCTCTCCATGTCCGCGTGGGTTTCCTCAGGGTTCTCCGGTTTCCTACCACAGTCCAAAAAGAAGTCAATTGATTTCTCCAAATTGCCCCATATAGTGTGTGTGTGTGTGTGTGTGTGTGTGTGTGTGTGTGTGTAAATGTGTGCCCAGTGATAGATGGTGTATCTGCCCAGCGCCCGAAACGTTCTCCCCTGGATGGGCATGGGGAACCCCCCCACGACCCTAATAGAGGATAAAGCAGAAGATAATGGATGGATGGATGTTGAAAAATTGTCCTGGGTGTATTTGCCCAGAGCCCGAAACGTTCTTCCCTGGATGAACATTCTTAAAATGGCATCAGACATATGTAAGCAATGCCAAAAATGACAAAAATATGGAAATAAAAAGGAAATCAAACAAATGTATTAAAACAGAAAATTAAAAAGTAAACAAGTTCTTCAAATTATTACTTTGAAGAGTCTATTTTTAAATTAATTTTTAAAAAACAGCTTTTTACATCTAGATTGGGGTTAGAGCACTCGAGGACATTATCATAATAATTGTCACTGCATTGTGTTTGGCGGGGTGATTGTCATGCTGTTATGTGAGCTGTCTAATAAAGTATATTTAGGGTACATGTCACTGCTTCCATTTTCTATTTAACTCAAGCAATTTCCTGATTCCTGTTAAAATGAACAACATAATGCTGCCACCATTGGGCTTCACAGTAATTAAGTTGTATTTCTGTCTCTGGTGTTGTGTTTATTGTTGACCAAAAATAAAGCTTGTCACTCGGTACAAAGAGTTAAGTGTTGGACTCTGATCATACAACCTCTTGCCAGCTAGCATCATAATGTTCCAAGTATTTTTCTTTTCCATACGAGTCAAAACAAGACTCAGTGTGTCACAATCTTCAGAATATGCTTCTTTCTTTCCACATTGCCATACAAATTTGCAACAAATCTGTTCCCCATGCCCATCCAGGAGAGAATATTTCAGGCATTGGGCAGATACACCCAGGACAAAAATGAAAAGGTACATCCCACAAATTTGTTTAGTAGTTATATTGTAAATTAATTGGTCAGAATATTTGCAAAAACTAAGACGGCGCTTCATGGACAATATTGAGCTATATTCTTAATCATTTCCTAACTAATAATCTCATCTCACTATTTTCTGATTAATTCTATACTAGGAACTAGGATGGGGGGGAGGGGTTCACCATACCCAAGGATTTAGGAACTGAGCAGATACACCTAAGACAATGTTTCAATCTATCAATGGGCTCACACACAATAGGGCAATTTAGCGCAACCAATTTACCTTGAATCAATGTTCATACACTGTGGGAGGAAACCAGAGAACCCAGAGAAAACCCCAAGAAATTAAATCGGGATTCAAATCTGGATCCTTAGTTGTGCTAACAACTAAGCCACCATGCCGCCCAAAACTAATAATATAACATTATTATCATATAATATTTCCATTGCGTCTACAAGGACGGATTTAGCTCACTTGTGCGTGCGCCTGAGCCAATAATTAATCCAATGATGCGCATCACATGTCATTGAGTTTTCAGCGCAGGGTCATCACATGCCAGGGTGCGCATGGCACAGCGGGTTTCCAGATGCCTCATGCCTTATTGAAAAGCCCTGGTTCTGGTCTTGATTAGACGTTACATGCATCTCCCAACAGGGGTGTCTGAGGCAGCCGACTGTGGCTGACTGCCCTGTGTGGAGAGAAGGGTACATGGTACGATGCTGAAACATACTAGTCCACAAGGAGAAAGGGAGTTTTTGTAGCTCCTGACTTCCCCTGTGGGCGGTGCTTGGCAATCAGGTGTGCTTGGTGTCATGTGCACGGAATGATGGTGTGCAGCATGCTCAGCGTCTGCACTCCGCCCCCTCTTCTATTCAGCGGAAAGTAACTTACGGCACTTTCCTGCCAGTGGATGTTTAAATTAGAGAATGATCAAAGTCTGATCTTTACAGTACATGTTTTTGTCAGTACATCATGACATGAACAAAGGAAACTTCTGAGCTTTTGATGCTCATCAGGTTGAAAAGGTTACAAATCCATTTTTTGTTTTTACTTCAACACTCCACAGTCAACCACATTCTACAGTCCTGACTTCATTCTGTATAAATTCCTTATTACTTTTAGTCATTTAAATTTAGTCATTTAGCAGACGCTTATATCCAAAGCGACTTACAATGTAGTTGAGGAAAAATCAGTTACATTGTAGAATTATCAGAACTGATTATTATCCAATCCCATCCATCCATCCATCATCTTCCGCTTTATCCTCTATTAGGGTCACGGTGGGGTTTCCCATGCCCATCCAGGTGACAAAGTCTCGGGCGCTTTTTAGTTGTTTCTTAATGATGCTAAATGACTCAGCCTGGCAGACAAAGTTGGGAGGATCGTTCCACCGTTTAGCAGTGGTGAAAAATACGGAGTGAGAATTAGCACCAGAGTGAGGTTGAATCACCAGGCGACATTCATCACTACAGCGAAGTGAACAAGTTTGAGTGTATTTTGGAACGAGCAAAATATAAAAAAATATATGTTTTAAAAACAACCCCATTTCATGTTAAATTACTTTATCCTAAATTAATTCTGCTTGTGAAATATAGATAGATAATATAAATTAGTAGTAGAAAATGGGCAATATATCCATAGAAAACAAATTAATTATTTACCACTGATTAGTTAATTAATTGGTCATTTATGTAATTGATTTGTGTGTTGTCATTGATGATGAAAAATTTTTTGGCTTTTTATATTTTTCATTTATTCATTTATTATCTCCCGCTTTATCCTCTATTAGGGTCGCGGTGGGGTTCCCCATGCCCATCCAGGGGAGAACATCTCGGGCGCTGGGCAGATACACCCAGGACAGGGCGCCAATCCATCGCTGGGCACACACTCACTCACACAGACACACTCTATATAGGGCAATTTGGAGAATTCAATTGACTTGATCCATGTTGTTGGACTGTGGGAGGAAACCAGAGGAAACCCACGCAGACACGGGGAGAACATGGAAACTCCACCCAGATGGGGATTCGAACTGGGAATCCCTAGCGCTGAGAGGCGAACGTGCTAACCACTAAGCCACTGTGCCGCCCGTTTTTTATATTTATTTATTTATTTTAATTTTTTAGCTTAATCGGATAATGGGAAGTGGGTGAAATAGCATTTGCAATCTTTTTACCAGACACACAAACAAACAGATGAAGCTAATATAGGTGTGGTAATAATTATAAAAATAGATTGAAGGAAAGAGGGGGCAGATCCAAAGATTGTCCTGTAGGCAGTGCCTTATAGTCAAGTCAGTGCCTTATAGTAAATGTGAGTGGCTACCGGGAACCAATGAAAAGAGATTGAGTTTTGTCAGCTCTGACAAACCAAATCTTATGAAATATGCCCAAACCACAACACTTTTATGTTTTACTTATTATGTTTACCTTCTCATTAAATCTAAACAATCTATCTGTTCTCATCTTTGTCTCACATCCTTTGTTTTGTCCATATGATCAGATGGAGATCAATGCTTGTCTTGGAAAGCAGTGGACCACATTCAGTGTTCTACTAAAGAACATTTCGCGAGAATAACATTAGTCAGTGTGAGAAAGGCTTTGATTTGCTTCGAATTTCCTTTGCATTCCTTTGTGTCTTTACAGACTATTACATGCTCTTTGTTAGTTGACCACTCCCACTCCTAGGAAGGATAATAATGATCTGACTGAGAATTGCTGCAGTCCAGACTCTTTACAAATATTTCTGTGACATTTTCAGCCTGCTGGGCAACAACAACTTTATTTCTGAGGTCCTCGGAAATCTCATTTATTGGTGAGATACACACTCGTTTTGTGAAGATTAAACTTTAATAGATCCATGTTTCTCAAAATAAACAGGGCACATATTTTTATCTGATTGTCACTGTGGTCATTCTAAACACCTGACTCGAATTTAACCTTCATATTATACGATTAAGAGGTAAAAACATTTGCCCTTTAAAGGTGTGTAATATTGGATCATTTTCTGCAATAAATAAATTACAAGGTTTAATATTTTATGTTTTAATTAGTTAAGCTTTAGGTCAAAGTTATATGAAGAAATGCAAAGGTCATAAAAAATCTTAAAGGTTAATAAAATTTCAAACCCCTCTGTATCCATTAAATATATTTATTAAGTTCAACTTATTTATTTTATTTATTTATTTACTTATGTATTATTTCAAGTTTTTTTTTTTTAAACTCCCTAGTTTTGTGGAAATGGAATAAGAATTTTGATGGAGTATCGTCCTTTTCTTTTTGAATTGATTATTACCTGTAGGCAAAGTTATTGATTGTTTTTTTACTGTTATGTGTACTGCAGGTTGAATTTTTTTTTTATTAATATTCTGTATTATTGTGGAATATTAATTAATGTATTAATTCATTTGACAAATCTTTTAATTAACTGAGATTTACAATCGAGCAGAATTGATGCTGGTTAATAAAGCATGAATGCTGGTTAAAAAAAACTGATTAAATCACAATAGTGCACAATCGAGTGCTTTTATAAATCAGTTAAAAACACGATTATGAAAAAAACAAGGTTTGATTCATTAATGTGTTTGTGTGTGTATATAAGATCAGACAATTCATATACTGCAACATTTTATGACATTTGCATAGACTGTCAGTACATCTGTCAGTAGCTATAGTTCTAAAAATGTTAGGTGAAAATATTCTGTGTGTTAGGAATTCCCTTCAGTAATCCATTTTTCCCTTACATACCAAAAACCTGCCAGTAGCTAGTCAGATTGCACTAAATTCCCTTTACATGTGAGAAAATGCTTTACAGGAAACTGACAACCTTTCTTTGGTGTAATCCCAAGTGGTGAAACCAATGCAATCAGGGTTAGATCAGCAACTACTGCAAGTTTGATCTGTAAATGCATGTTGCTTGCCAATGAATAAATAAAACCAATTTAGTTTAAATTCAATCCCTTGCAATTATCTAAAAATATTCTTAACAGGCAATACGTATAAATATATTACGAAGAAGTCCTTTCACTTGTTGAAACAACATTTTATTCTAATAAAAATAAATTTCTTGATTAAAATCTGAGGGCAGATTTTTATTGGGCAAACACCAAGATATTGGGAGGAAACCTAATCTCCTATTGAAAACCTGTGCAGGCATGGAACGAACATGCAAATTTCATATAAGGCCCATATAAGGAATTCAATGCAAGGCAATTGAACCCATGATTAATTTTCTGTACGACAATACCACCTGTTATGCAACCATGTCTTTCAAAATGAATATAAATGAACACTGGTGCACACATATACACACACACACACACACACACACACACAATTTAATTCCATTGATTTGTTATACTTACACATTAGTTATGTGCTATAACTAATTGAAGAGTCAAATGTATCAGTTTTAATGTTTTTTTTTTTAATGTATCTTTTTTTTTAATGATCATTTTATTTTTATCATAATACTTAATTCCATGTTTTTTTCTACAACCCCGAACAGACCTATATCAGCCTGGATACATTTTAAATGATTAGCTTTATACTTCTCTACGTAGTCCGGAAAAGTAATTACTGCTGTGTGCTATGTAGAGCAGCAGAGAGTACTCTTGGGATTGGACTCCATTGGAGAGCCATTGCATTACATTATATTGACCTGTTTGAGTCTATAATAAAGAATCAAAAAAGTAGGGAACAATACTATACAAAACAAATTTGTTTCAATTATTTTATAATGCATAATTATTTCTGTGTTTTTTTTAATTATTTATTCCAGTCGTTCACAGTCATTTAGTCAGGCTAACCACTGTGACTGTGCTAGTTCTCATCTCATTACTTTTCGCTTAATCCTCTACCAGGGGTTTCCATGGCCATCCATAGGAGAATGTTTCAGGTGCTGAGCAGATACACCCAGGGCAGGGTGCCAATCCATCGCGGGGCACACACTCACTTACAACTACACACAGGCTGTATGGGGCAATGTAGAGCACTTAATTTCTCTTAATTCCATGTTTTTGGACCATGGAAAGAAACCCGTAGAAAACCCACACACACACAAAGAAAACATGTAACCTCCACCCAGATTAGGATTCAAGCCTTGATCCCCAGCGCTGAAAGGCCAACATGCTAACCACTAAACCACTCTGCCGCCCCACAAACAATATAGGAGCAATTTAGAGAGGGATTATTTCTAGCTGCCAAATTTACCTTTACTTTATGTTTTTGAACTGTGGATGGGAACTTGAGCACCTGGAAAAAAACACACCCGAACACAGGTAGAACATGTGAACTCCAACCGGATTGGGATTCGAACCTGCAAACCCAGCACTGAGAGGCACACGTTCTAACCACCAATCCACTGTGCTGCCCAGTGCTATTTCTTTTTTTTCTTAATCTTACTTGTTAGAACCTGACTTCTACCTGTCAAAGTGCTCTACTCGATTGTGATCCCGGCTATTTCATCATGTCACTTTTGAGCCCATGAGACACAGGGCTCTTTCATGTATTTTTCTAAAATGAGAAGTGCTGATCTACCTCCTAGGAACACAATCTTTAATTAAAGCTTCTCCATTGCTCATTTTTTCCTCATTTATCCTTTCTCTCACTTGCTCTCTTAATCTTACTCATTTTCTCTCTCACTTACACATACATACTTATCCATAGCTCCCATCCCCCTCCCCTTCTCCTCCTGCTGTAGGGCTTGCAGCTCATTTGAATGTGCCTTCTTGACTGGCGCCTGGCCGGGTGTGATTGCTCCACTCTTCTGTTGCAATATTATTTGGTGCTGAATGATTCACATGTTTATGGTCTTTGATTGTTTGGGCCTCCACAAGGCTCCTGGGCTTCTGCTTCAACGGGGTGATCAATTTTTTTGGCATAGCCTGCAGTATCAGATACAAGCATTTAGAAAAATCGTATATGCTTATTCTTTCTGAGGGCAGCATTTATTTTTTTCTAGTGGATGATTTTGCACTGAAAGCCTGTGTGCCTGCTCACCAGTCGCGGGTCCACCATGTGCTCTCTGTTATTTGTGATGCAGTTTAAATGGCGTCTTAAGGGAGCACCCCACAGATACCAATTACATCCACTCAGGAAAGTCAGGTGAGGGAGAAGGAGAGGGAAAGACAAGGTGGGGGGGGGAGGTTTGGATAGACGTGTGAGTAGGAGGCAGAGTGAGAAAGGGATGGAAGCAGACAGAAATTGGAGAGAGAAATTGAAGGAGAGAGATTCTGTCTGTGAGCGTAATAGTCTCCTGCTGTCTGACTCTAGGGAAGGCTGCTCCTGTAGAGAAAGAAAAGGAGAGTGGGAAAGAGAGAGAGAGAAAGAAAGAGAGCGAGTGTGCACGTGAGTGCAGGGAAGATGCATGAGCGGAGAAACAAAGAGCACTGTAAAGGAGACAGAGCTGCGAGAATGATTGCAACACAGAGCGAGTGGTACAAGACAGAGGGGCACTGACAGAGATGTGAAATGATGGTGGGAACTGGAGAGAAGAAGCAGAGTATGAAGAGAGTAGATGTGACATCGAACTGGAGAAAAGAAAGAAGGAAAGCGCGAGAGATGTGTTGCTTAAGAGAGAGGAGCACTCAACCGCTTTTATCTTACAGAACAGTGATCTTAGGTCTATAGCAAGTGCTTTGAAAGAGGGGGGGGGTAGTAAAAGGTGCGTCAGTTTTAGGAATGTGCGTCAAGATAGTTTGTGATTTGACTGGAGGGCACCCTGGACAGAGTGCCAGACCATCTCAGGGCACCGAACAAACTTTTTCTCAAAGCAGAATTTGGGCTGTCTGGCCTAACTACAGGCATTTTCTCAAAATAAAAAGATTAAATCAGTTATAACTCAGCAGTGGCATTAAGAATAGAGTTGGTGAGACACTATCACTCCATGAGAAATGTGTTTAGTTTTGAGTTCATCATCAAATATTTGCTGAGATGTGGCTAAACATGAAAAGAATTGTCAACTAAACATCTTATTTTTTATTTGCTAAAAAGAAATACATTCATATTGTTATATTTAATCACACTACATATAAACTTTAAACCAGACTTAAACCGGTACTAACTTGATAACCAGCCAAGAGAGGAAAATAATTTAACATGAATAAGTTTTGGGGCGTAGTGGTTAGCATGTTCGCCTCTCAGCGCTGGGGATTCCTGGTTCAAATCCCAATCTGAGTGGAGCTTCTATGTTCTCCCCGTGTCCGTGTGGGTTTCCTCTGGGTTCCATATAGAGTGTGTATGTGTCTGTGTGTGTGAGAGTGTGCCCAGCGATAGATTGGCAACCTGTCCCAGGTGTATCTGCTCAGCGCCCAAAACGTTCTCCCCTGAATTGGCATGTGGAAACCCCCCTGCGACCCTAGTGGAGGATAAAGCAAAAGATAATGGATGGATGGATAAATATGTTTTGTAACAGGTGACTCGGTTGTTAGCATGATCGTCTCTCAACACTGGGGATTCAGGTTTGAATCCCGATCTGGGTGGAGTTTCCATGTTCTCCC
Organism: Corydoras maculifer; assembly: GCA_019802435.1. Lineage (NCBI taxonomy): Eukaryota > Metazoa > Chordata > Actinopteri > Siluriformes > Callichthyidae > Corydoras > Corydoras maculifer. Next base: position 1,792,096 of record JAFMOD010000781.1, read on the forward strand.
CGTGTGTGTGTGCCCAACAATAGATTGGTGCCCTGTCCTGTGTGTATCAGCCCAGCACCCGAAAAGTTTTCCCCTGGATATGAAACCCTAGTAGAGGATTAGGTGAAAGATGGATAAATAGTTTGTATTGTAACAAGAAATGACAAACACTGTCGAAACAGAAAACATTTATCAATTTTCCTATCATTATCAATCCTTTAATTTAGTATTTTGCTCATGAATTGCAGTGGTTCAAGTCAGATTTGGTCCTTAATTCCATTTTCCAATATTTTTTATTTTAAATTCAAATTTAAATTATGGACAAAATCAACTTCCATTCCAGTATTTTGTGCAAAACCTGCAACTGCAAAATGGCTGCGCGATGAAATCAATATGAGAAAAACTAGATGTCAAAGTAAAACCGCTTGTTTTTTTTCCCCACTGACAGATTCATAGTTATAATTGTTTAAGAATACTGAAATGATTTTTACCAGATGTACATCTGTAAATGTATACCTTAGTAGCCAAAGGAAATGTATAAAACAACTGTTTTAGTCAGTCCTTTGTTTTTTTTTCTTTCTTGTGAGACACAGCAGCTCATTTATTTTGGTTGATTACTTATGGGGTGCTGTGTACAAAAGAAGTCATGCAGAATTCATGAAAAGGTCTGTCTTTTTAAAGCAGTACCCGAATATTTGCTAGTCTGTCTGCTATATCGCAATGACTTTTTTGTCAATAATTAGAAATCAACACACCATAGGTAATTGATTAGCATGGACTGAATGAGTTACTGTGTCTAACACAGTGACTGTGGAAACAGCTGTTTTCTACAATGTTGTATTGAAAATTTCTCATTTCATCTCATATCTTCTGCTTAATCCTCTACCAAGATTTAGGGGAGGGTGTCCCCATTCCCATCCAGAGGGGTTCTCCATGCCCATTCAAAGAATGAAACACACCACTCTATCGCTAGGCACACACTCACTCACAAATACGCACACATAAACACTGTTTAGGGCCAATTTAGTATTTATGGCCAATTTAGGGGCAATGTAATGCAGCCAATTCTCCATAAATCCAGCCTGTGGGAGGAACTTGGGGAACCCAGAGAAAACCCGCACGGAAACAGGAAGACCATGGAATCTTCAATCAGTGCGAACCACAGATCAATAAATTATATATAGTGTGTAAATATGTACCTGTGTATAATCTGTGAAGATTCTCTCCTTATTGTCAGACAACTATACTAAAGGGTGTCAGTTTGATTAAGTTGCCAATATAGTCACCGAAGCAGCACCCTAACCCTCATTGCTCCAGGGGGACTGTATCATGGGCGATCTTCCAACGTACTAATTAATCTTTCAATAACAAATCCTAGTGGTGTAATTTTAAATAGGTGAATAAGATTTTTTTGAGGATATTTAACAGCCATTTTGCTTTTGCTGTTTTTAGTTTTCCAACATGTGCTTAGTTGACCTTGGAGTTTTTGGTCGGTAATAAAAATATCTACTCAATAAGAAATATTTGGTCCGTGCCTAAACAATTTTTTACGCATCTAGTGACATTAAACACTATGCATGCCTTGTACAATACAATTTTTATATTTGCATAGTATCTCACCATGCGCACAACATGATGTTCCAACAATCTCGATTTCGACTACAGATGTGTGTTTAAGAATAGATGTTATGGATTATAATGCTATTCACCACGCACATTCGCTCAGGACTTCTGGTCTGCTGTCAAAATAGGACCGAGACAGACACCTTTACTGCCTGCTGTGGCACCACACTGGCTTAGTAACAGCATGATTAAAATAATGAGAATTGATGAAGTAAACATAATTTAAACCTGCATAGCTTAACTAGTTCTAAAATGTCTGGTGAAGAACAATAGCAAAATAATTTTTGAGCAAGCACATTTAATGATAGAAATGGTAGATTAAAGAGACAAAATAATGGCAGCTATCTGCATAAAATAAACTCTAATATCTAACTAATTAAGATGATGAGGTGTCTCAGTTTTCTTGCAGTCATGCTGCCCGATAATTTAGACAACACTTGCGCTAGTATTAAGGAATTGCAGCATATGGCAGCTCAGCAACAGATTTTTTTGTTGTTGTTGCAGTGAGTATTTGAACAAAATATAAAAGAGGCTGTCTTTGTTTCAGTGTTTTTTTAAATGTTACATATTTTTTATAAATATGTTAATATGTTATGTTATCCAAATTAATAAAAATTGTTTAAGTATATTACTTGATTTAAATAACAGGCAGCACAGGGGCTTAGTGGTTAGCACGTTCGCCTCTCAGAGCTGGGGAGCCAGGTTTGAATCCCAATCTGAGTGGAGTTTCCATGTTCTCCCTGTGTCCATATGGGTTCTCTGGTTTCCTCCCACAGCCCAAAAACATAAATTCAAGGTAAATTGGCTGCTCTAAATTGCCCCATATAGTGTGTGTGTGTATTGGCACCCTGTCCTCAGTGTATCTGCCAAGCATCCAAAACCTTCTTTCCTGGATGATGATGGGGATGCAGAATTTAGTGGCAGATAATGAGATAGATTGAAATAAATAGCTTTTTCACATTCAAATAAAAGTAAAATAAACTGTGTAATAAACATTATGATGTGATATTTCAGTGATATTTCAGCAATATTTCAAATATGATGTGTTAGCACTGCCAAAACATTTTCATTATTTATTGAATAGTTTCTTAAAAATTGCAAGATGTGTAAATTTATAGTATGAAATTGATTTGAATTTGTTTATGTGTCTGACTGACTCATAAATGATGGACCAGTGACTTTTACTTTAACAAGTGCTATAATGGACTTTAGCGTTAGTATAACCACCTTAAAAATCTGCCAATCCGGAACCATAATGCTACCGCCATGTTTCACAGATGGGAAATTGTTCTTACTGTTGTTCTAGCATTTCTCTGCCACCCCGCACTCCACTATCACTGACGCTGAAGAAACTCATAATTTTGAAACTATTAATTTTCTTATTTATGCAAAGTATGTACCAATGCAGTTCCCACCTGTAAATGTTCAATTTCCATTAAAACTGACATTCTCTGATCTTCTCTAAATCTTTTAAAATACCACAGTAACATCATACGCGTTGCTTCCATGCTCACTGCGGAGGAAGTAAAAGACTTGTCTGAACTAATCTTGTTTTCAATTCTCTTTATTCATCCCAAACAAAACCACCTAGGCTTTTCTGCAATTAGAGTCTTATAGTACTCCAAGAAATTAGTTTAAACTAATTTTATGTTCAAAGGTTCAAATGGTTCAAGCACCTCTATATTCTACCAAATTTCTCCAACCCTACTGTCCTCTGATTGGTTACTGTTGGGAGCAGGTCATATATTGTTGTAAATCGTGAACACAACAATCAACCATAGTCTCTTTACCTATGCTTTTTTATGCTTCCAGTTCTTCCATTTGTGTCCATTTGTAACTTAAGTTACTACTCTGATGCTGTAAGTTTTTTGTGTATGTGATTATGAATTTTTTTAAAATCAACTCTCTGTAAGATAAACCTGATAGATATTGCACTTTCTTTGTGGCTTTGTGGTAATTGTGGAAGCAATGACAATGAACTGTAAATAGGCAGAAATAATTTTTAAAAATGGGTCTCTAGCAGCTTAATAATCAAAACAAAGCACTCCACGCAGCACAAACACTTTCCTTAATTTTACTTGCTTATTTAAAAACGTACTTGCATTGGAATAGGTATCCTTGCTCACCTTATTGTGTTATATGTCATGTTAAACCTAATCAGAGTGTGACTTAAGTCAGTAAGTGGTTCATCTAAACCCAGCAACCTTAAACAATGTAGACCTGATTAAATTTAGAGTACAAAAATGATTGACCGTTTAGGATATTTACAAAGACAGTGATTTTTAAAAAGATATGAATACGGTGGCGATGGTGATGAAAGGTGTGTGTGTGTGTGTGTGTGTGTGTGTGTGTGGCGGGGGTTATAACTGATAAAAACCAGAACCTGTTTACACACTTAAATTGTTGCTCTTTTATGTCCAGAAGCCTACAGGACTCTTGTCTGTGTGTGTGTGTGTGTGTGTACGTGTACGGGTGTGTGTGTAAGTGTGTGGGTGTGTTGCCACCAAAGTGGACCAGCAGATGCTTCTGTAAACTGTAAATCTATTGAAGCCTGTCGGTCAGATAAGACCATGTGGCCTGACCCTAATTACCTATAAGTTAGTTCATTACTGTTAATGAGGCTCTTCTCCATGTGTGTGTGTGTGTGTTTGTGTGTGTGTGTGTGTGTGTGTGTGTGTGTGTGTGTTAAAGGGAAGTAGGATTTGCCCTTATTAACCCCCTGTCCTCTGGGCCCTGACAAGCAGAATGTGTTGTGTGTGCAGTTGTTTGTGTCATCACTGTTTTCCTTTGTGTTTTGAACTGACAGCATTCGAGAGCATGTTGGGTCTGTTCTCATCAGTTTAAGAATAGCTTTACAGTCTGAAGCACACACACACTACACACCACGTGGAGACGACCATCAGACACAGACAGAATGTACTTTGGCCTTTAAAAGATCTCACTTATTGTCCATAAATTTGGTATAATATACAAATCAAAACATTTGCTCTGTGTGTGTGTGTGTGTGTGTGTGTGAGCGTGACGGTTAGGGTCTCTCCGTCTTAGGGGTCAGGCTTTGGGTCACCACAGTTGCTCATGGTAACCTGCCATTGTCTGGTTGCCAAGCAACTCCCTTCTTTTGTTCCAAAATGATTTAATTTATGGTTTCTCTGGTCTCCCTCCTTTGCTGCTTTCTTCACCTCTCCATGTCGCACTCTCCGTTCTCCCTATCTTGCTCTCACTATGGCCCCTGAGGATCAGACTCTCTCCTCCACTCTCATTAATCTGTCAGAAAACTCTCTCAGGCTTTTCATGCAGAGTATTTTAAGATGTGTGTTTGAATGTGTGTAGACATTTACACCTACACCTTGTGTGTTTAGTATTTTACAAATGTAAACTGTTTTCACTTGTTCAGCTACATTTCATTATGATTTTATGGTTCGTGTCATAGCTATAGCATATTTAGAGGTGGATTATTTTTTTTATCTACATACGTTATTAGGCCAACATCCCACCTATGACACTGGCACACTAATGTAACATGTGTTTATACAACGTAACATTGTTCTAGTGCAGCTTTACAGAACCCTAAGGCCAGAATTCTTTAGGAGCAAACCAAAATGATGGTAAAGAAATCTAGAAAGTAATCCAGGCTCCCAAAATGTCATGACATCATAACATAGGCTACAGGTTATGTACACATGAGAAATTTTTGTTTACTGTCTTATTTCTAGAAAGAATTTTTTTGGGACCACAATATGTCATTTTATAATTAATTATTTGAGGGTAATCCTCAAAGACTCCAGTCTTGTGGAACCAGATCCTTGCAAACAAAACTATGGGACTATGAGTCACTATTTGGGTGCCCTAAGCATGATTAGTTTCTATATATCAGAGTTAAAAATGTGAATATAGAATAAATATACTATAAATTACCTTGACCAAATAATGTACAAATACCAATTATACAAATGTGAGGAATGCAATTAATTGTGTAGTGAAAATGTATTGTTAATATTATTGATTGGTATTCCATATGTATCTATAAATAAGCGTTATCACATTGAGACCATTTGTTATTATATAAAATATATATAATATTAAAAAAAAACATATGTAATTATTATAAAGACAAATAATTTTATCGGTTAGATATCTGCATGTTGGCCAGCGATAGACTGGCGCCATTTTCTAGGTGTGTCAGCTTAGCACTTGAAATGCTTTCCCTTGGATGAGCACGGCGAACCCCCCGCGATCCCAGTAGAGGATTAAGTGGAAGTTAATGAGATGAGATTAGATGCGATATCTGAATATAACATATCAGTTGGCACAAACTGTGTTATTATATGTTTGCACATAAAATATTTTATACATAATATGTATTTATATACTACACCAATGTCATATTAAGTATATACTGTATATTATGCATTTTTATGTTTTAATTGGTTGTTAAATAGGCTGTTAATATAACACTTTACATTTTTACAGTTTATGTGCATTTTGTACATTATTAAAAAGTTTAATCTAAATGCTCATTTCCTTTGGCAATAAAGATACAACACATTAGTTTAAACTTCAGCTGCATATCAGATGATAAGTCATTATATTCATATCCACTGACTAGTAATTTTTCATGCTCATCTGTAATAATACGAGAAAATTGACAATTTTTCAAGGGAATTAATCATAATTAATCGTCCCCAATGATCACACATATGCACTCACCACAGTAAGAACTGATTGTTTAAGGTACATAACATATTACCACAGAATAAATATTCCATAAATCTTTATTGTGGTCTTGTGGTGGCTGCTGACTGTTTGTGTTTGGGAGAGAATACGAGCAAGGTTTAGTGATTGATAAATCAGTCATATATTTTCCACTGTAATGGACCTCTCATTTCATTAAAAGCATTACTGGCAGCCTTTTCTCCGAACTGACATCTATTTCACGATTTCCTCCCTTTTTCCCCTTTCTCGCTCTCTCTCATTCTCTCTTTCATTTTCTCTCTCTTTCTCTTTTTCTCTCTCTTTCATGCACACAAACACAAACACACACACAGTTTTGTTACTTTATCTTTCTCATTTTTCCTTTATCAGTGTGATGAAAATTATTAATAATAAGATGTTTTTTCCGTGTTTTTTAAAAAAGGTTTACAGAATTTTATGGCGGCAACCCCCTTCACCCTCTCTACACACAGACGCAAACAAAAACTGTGTAATGAGGATAACACTATTTGACAGGCCGTGAGAAAAAAACAGCAGTCAATGAGGGAGTGGAACAAACAGCATGATACTGGTGGACATTGCAACATAATGCTTACTGGCAAGAGAAAGGATGGGGGAAGGATGCAAATAGTTTTGTGTTAAAACTAAATAAAACTTTATTTATTCATTATTTATTAATATATTTATTTACTGAGTAGTATATTGCATGCTTTTATTGAGATCTTTTCATCTAACACTGAAGTCATATCTTCAGTTATGCGACCCATTATTCATAATCCTACTTATAATTCTATACAGCAACATTTTGGAGTGATGATTTATTTTTAGTTGGACTCATGTGTCAAAGTAGAATTGTGATTTATATTATTTAGACTTTAGGCTGTATGATCGTGTACGTTTATGTTATGTTAAAACGTACGTCTACGTTTAGCCTCAAGGTCCCTAAACAGCAGGAGAAAAAATACCAACAACCAACCAATCAGAAAAGAAAGTTTGATTGTAAGCAGGCATTTAGTATGTATATAGAGAAATACAAAATATTAGCCTTTAAGAACTTTATAAATCATTGAACTTTCGGATCAGAGGTTTTATCATTTTGTTGGTGCTAACACCTTGTCTCATAAACATTTGCAGTATTTTTGTGTAATGCATCTGCAACAAAATACAGTAATGTAAAGCTATTTAAGGATTTCTTTAATCCCTGCCTCATTTACCTAAATAACTGGTTTTCAATTTATTGTAAACTGGTACTGTGCGTATTCATGGATTTCTGTAGAACAGTGTGATAGGTCATGCCAAATAGTCTGTTTGCACCACCCCCCCACACACACACATAAACACTTACACACATACACACACAAGCAGAGGAGACTAATAAAGGAGGTCCTATCTTGCCCCATATCTCTGAGACTCATCTGAAGCCCCAAATCTCTTTGGCTGCAAACCCTCCCACTCACCCACACACACGACAAACACGATCACCAAACAGGCTATAAATGGTGCAGTAATTTTACCTTTCATTGCTGCTCATTTCATTTTATTTCTCTCTACGATCATTAAGCTAATAGCAGGCATTACCATGCAGCTTGGCTTGAATAAGATTTTTTGGGTGATATAGTGAATGTAAGGAGGGCAGTAAACAAGAAAAGGAAAGAGATTGAAAAAGGACAGTGGGTGAAAGGTATAAGTTGAACAGTAAGTTAAAAGGCCAATGTGGCTGCATGTGTGTTTGTTTGCATGCAGTTACGTGATGTATGCAAAAATGGAGCCTATTACAGCTCTTAGAGTGAACGGAGGTGAACAGACAGGTCGATCGATCGCAGGACATCAACACAGTCTTATACAAATTTACACCAAGATGTGATTTAGTAACTGAAGTTCCAATACTAGCACTTTACTTTGGACTGTGGAAGGAAAACAACGTTCATAGAGGAAACAACCCAAATACTGGGAGTACATGCAAATCGCATAGGCAGACCAAACTAAGGACCTTCTAACTGAACAGGATGCCAATATGCCATCCTCTGTTTCTCTTTCTGTTTCTCTGTGTTGTGTGTGTGCACAATTTTTAAGAGGCAGACCTCTTAATCAATTATTTACTATTTTATTCATTCCCATTGCAGTTTCTATATAAATCTATATAAATCACCTGGTCGTGCATTTTGGACACTTTTATGTTTCCAACTTTTTTGGAAATGTTTGAGGAAGGCCTTTTTTCCATTCGGACACGGCTGTGCTATAATGCACAGGGTCCATAAAGGCAGGGTCCATAAAGGAATTCAGTGTCAAAGAACTTAATTAACCAGCACAGCTCTGACGTCAACCACTCCAGACACCTTTAAAACGAACTAGAGTGAAGATTGAGAAACAGGCCCTTTTCGCTATATGATCTTATAAATGTTTTTTTTTCCTAGATAAATAAACAAAAATCCCCTCAAACATGCTCTGAAATCATTTAAAAATCCTTCCTATATGTGTGGAAACTGTAATAACTGCAAAAGCAGCATAGATTAGAATGTCCCAAATGCTGGTCCAGAAGGATATCCATATAGGGTATATGTACTATATGTATTGATGTATGTATGTATGTATGTGTAAAGACATGTGTGTATGTTATATGCGTTTTTACGCTTTTCTTTGACAGTCTATCAGTGAATTCTAGACTAGACTGAAATCTATCTAACAATGAAAATATGTGTAAAATTTGCATTATTTATTTTAATAAAACCGGTAGTTCGGCGGGCGGCAAGGTGGCTTAGTGGTTCCTCCGGGTTCTCCGGTTTCCTCCCACAGTCCAAAAACATGGATCAAGTCAATTGAGTTCTCCAAATTGCCCCATATAGAGTGTGTATGCGTGCCTGTCTGTGTAAGTGAGTGTGTGCCCAGCGATAGATTGGCTCCCTGTCCTGGGTGTATCTACCCAGCGCCCGAAACCTTCTCCCCTGGATGGGCATGGGGAACCCTCCCCGCGACCCTAATATAGGATAAAGCAGAAGATAATGGATGGATGGACGGTAGTTCGGCTTATTAAATCTGATTGGCTGAGCAGTTTGTCCAGCTGTCAAATAATTAATAATACTGCACACCTCTGACCGCTTTGTATTCACGCGAGATATACAATACATTATTTTAAGACATGTAACAATAAAAATACATATTAATAAAATTAGATCAATATATTCACATTTAAAAATGGACTCAATTGTATCAGGAAAGACAAGTTTATTAAAGATTTTGTTTTCAATTATAGGCATTTATGAATCAAACCTTGTTTTTTCATTATAGTGTGTTTGTAACCTTTTTATAAAAGCAATGAGATTAAATCACGAACAAGAGATGTAACAACTCCTTTCTACTATGCAACAATCAAGATTTCATCTTGTGAATCATACACAATAATGCATGTTCTCTCATGATTTATTTCTTTTTTTTTATTTTTTTTATTGGGATTTGATCAAGGGGCTGGATTGGTTGTACGGAGTCCAACAAAGGTTCTTAAAAGCACAGTCTTACATTACTAAATCTATAGTTTTTCGTCAATATACTCTAATTTTTATTTTATGGACACAGCATCCATATTTTTAAGTTGAATGCAATAAATGAAAAACAAATAAAAGATACTATTTTCTCCTGTCACCAAAGTGGTGGCATAATTGATGTAGACTTACATTAGTTATTAACTATAATTCCTTTGCCTGTCTGCTTTTACTACTAGTGTGCTAGTCATTAACATGCATTTTAAAACATGCAGGTTAAAGATTACAATTCTAATTGCAACTTTGCTATTTTCGTCATGTTGTGTATTTTTAACTTCTCTATGTTTATGAATAACTCAAAATTGGCCTTCACTTTAAACTACTCTGAAACAGAGAGATCCTGAGAGATGTTTGTAAATTTTTAAATGTAAAAAAAGAACAAATTAATTAATCAAAACATATCATAGTGAAAAAATATTTTTTTATTTTCATTGTAAGATTAAGTGAGTTTTAATGATCACTGAAGCAAACCTTCACTATGTGTAAGAGTATTTCTGAAGCTGACTGGCATGTGTGCAGGTAATTCCTGAGTAGTTTGTGTGTGTGTGTGTGTGTGTGTGTGTGTGTGTGTAGTAAGTGTACAGAAAATGACAGAGGGTCATTTATGGGGCAACAGCTGTAGTGGGAAATGTTGAGGATGAAAAGAAGAGCTGGGACATGTAATAGTAAGAATTTTGACCTTTGCTTCCTGTTAGATAGAAATCAGTTCACTTGCCAGTTATGTTAGAAAAGGGATTTTGACCAACCTTTCTTTCTCTCCCACCTGTGCTGTCCAAATTCTAGTTTAAATGTTTTGCATGCAGTGTACCTTTTTTGCTTGTGGCGTTTACACAGACATATAAAAGGTATGCATTTTGTTAAGTGATAAGTATACATTTAAGTGACGTTTCCCATTTTTTTACTATTATTTATTTTTTAAACTGTTACTTTGATTAGCATTGCATTTGGTTTTACTCCACATCTTAAGTTATCCAATACCCACTGCATCTTGTATAGAAATACAAGAAATGCATAGTGTGAAACGGGTGTTCTGCAAACTGAACATACTCAGAACCATGCGACACATTTTCTGCTTCACCAAACACGAGCCTGGGAGCATGTTCGCTACATAATCAGCTGCACGTTTTTTTGTAAATGTAAAACTGCTATCAGGATTCAAAACTGTTATTCTTATTTTAATGCAGACATATCATTTTCTCTTAAATTTCTTGTTTAAATTAAATTTTGTGACTCACTGTTGAAGTAGAATTTATTTAGTGATGCATACTTAATTCTTGACAAAAACCTCAGTCAGTACATGACCCAGAAAATTAGTCTGTTATCCGTTGCTTACAAATGCTCCATGAATTTCCCCCAAGTTTTAAAATACAGAGAAAGTCTAAATATAAGAATATTAAATGTGAATGTAACTTATATAATTATAGAAGCATATCCTTCCATAGTGTTACATGAAATTATTCATTCATTCACGTTAAAATGTATGTACCCTAATGAGGACTATCCCTGTGCAGGGTGAAAGGTTGGAAATTTTTATATATATATATATATATATATATATATATATATATACAAAAAATATTATTTGTTGCTGGTAGTTGTTATATATAACTTATTGCATTGACTTGACTTTAAACTTCCTTTATAAAAATATTTATCCATTTATTTATTCATTTATTATCGTCCACTTAATTCTCTGCCAGGGTCACCAGGACAGGGCACCAATCAATCACTGGGCACAAACAACACACACACACACACACACACACACACACACACACACATATATAGAGCAATTTTTAGCAATCAATTAACCTTGAATACATGTTTTTGGACTGTGGGGGGAAACCTGACAAAAATAGTGGAAAAAGATCCAATATTTTATATCTGTAAGTGGCAAAAGTATGTGAACCATTTAAACTGGCAATTCAAATTCAAATTAAAATGAGATACTAATGCAATTTCACAGAATACAAGGTTTGTTTCTGAAAAAAACAAAAAAACTGTTTTTTTTTTCTTACCACTGTCACTTCAGCTTGCTCTTTGTGGGTTTCAGGTTTATAACTGCTGCTTTATAAAGCTGCTTTGAGACAATGTACTATTGTAAAAAAGCGCTATATAAATAAATTACTTGAACTTGAACTTAAATGAAAACACTTATCTTTCTTGAAGACATACTGCCACATGTTTAACTTGTTATCTAGATAAATAGCCTTAAACACACTATGTACTACTTATATGACCTCTGCGATTGTTGATTCTCACACTCTGTACACCCTGCAATGCCATCATTACTAATTCACCTATTAATTATAATTATCTGCGTTTCCTTTCAGTGTGTTCTGCCATACGAGACAGTGTGTGGGCTGTATGACTAAAAGTGACCACATTAGGTCTTTGCTTCAGACCTGCTGTCAAGCAAATCGGCTGCTTTTATTATTAGTGGGACATAAGTAAAATGGAAAAAAATCTGCCATTTAGATATGAATAAAATACAGCAAGGTTCTGGCACATTACTAGAGATATTATGTATATGAATGATGAAGGCGCAAAAGAGAGGTGGCAACTGGCGAGTGGAAGCAGAAAGTTAAATAGAGGTACAAACTAGAGGGAGATTGCATGGAGTAAAATACAGTACAGTGGAGAAGGAAAGGAAGGAAAAACAAAAGATGGAGAAGATGAGAGCAGAGAGAAATGAGAGAAGAAGAAGGGGGAAATGAAAGGATGGTGGGTAGTTTCTCACTGTCTGCTTTTGAGACAGAATCAATTACATTTCACTTTGGGTTATCACCCAGCCGCCATCACCAACAAATACAAAACCACACTGGCACACGCCTACACATAAGTTTTTTACCTGTTTTTTTGGTCTTTCGTGTTTTAATTTTCGACTTTCTACCTCCACATTTTGCTATTTTTCAGTCTGTCTCTAAAATTTCTCTCACATATTCTATCTTTCTTTTCTGTGTTTTTCTCACTCTCTGATATGTTGGTTGGGTGTAAATTGTGTTTCTTTAAATACACGCGTTTTCTTTTCCCCTGAAGCTGTGCAAGCTGCTGTGTGCATGTGTGTGATTATGAGAAAAGAGGTGAATAAATTAGTATTTTCTTGAAGTTCTATCTAGATGAACATTTCCTTTCACAAATCCTAAATTAAGCCCTCTTAATTTAGGCCCTATTATACACACACACACACACACACACACACACACACACACACAAGTTTTCCTTTTGCCAAATGACATGCTGCCAAGCCGTTGTCCCTGCACAACAACTAAAATGGATTTTTGGTTATTTGGAGCACGTGGACTAAAGGCTCCCTGCAGCTACTGCTTGTGCATCTGACCCACTAAGTGCTTAATAACTGCTAACATGGGGATAAGTGGTTCCCAATAAGTAAGCTAGTGCTGCGTGGACTTAGCTAGAGGCCAATTTTAGTCTGTTAATCCACTTGGTTGGCCTTGGTGGGAAAGGCTAACACTAATGTTAACATTTGATCATTTTATAGATTATTGAGTTTTAGTGCGTTTGTTTGTGTGGGTGTGTGTGTCTGTGTGTGTGTGTGTCTGTGTTTATGTGTGTCCAACCACATACACATTAGCTCATACACAGGGTTGTTCTAACTGATGTGCATGGAATCCATCATATTCAAAGGAATTAATGAAAAGATACATGCACACACACACACACATACACATACACACAAACACACAAACATTCGGAATGTGCAGGCACTCACTCTCTTGATCATGTGCTCATGCACCCAGGGCCAGATGTGCAGGAGATGTAGAGGGTGTTGGCATGACGAACAGTCTCTCACACCCCTGCTGCACTGGGTCTATTTATAAAGGTGACATTGTTTGAACAGTAGCCCTCAGCATACACCGGAAGCGCTGAAGCAGACTATGTTGCGTCAACAGTAGTGTTTTAGGATATCAAAGAATCTGTAAATTAAGGACCACCATTTAGACTGGGCTTGCTTTGAAAAAGAAAACATATTAATTGATGACTGATCCAGGTCAATAAGATTAGCAAGTCCATATCCTGCATTTGAGCCAACCTAGATTAAATTTAGCATTTATCCTGTTTAGTTGCCGAATTTGAATTGTTCATCGGCATTAGATTATTATTTATTAACACTAATATAATATATACCTTTTTGTTTCATATACTTGATTACTCGAATGTGAATTTTCCCCGTTGTGGGATCAATAAAGGATTATCTTATTTTATTACCAAAAGTTGTATTTTTCAAGTGAATATGCTTTGATGTTCTATGCTTTTAAGGCTTCAGAACAGGATACAGTTGTGGTTTGTGCTAATAAAAAAAGCACAGTATCGTCTTACATTAAACATTTCCCTTGTGGATAGTATTTCATAATGAAGCAAGCATAACAAGAAATTTGGCATGATGATCTAATACATAAATCAAAGATCACTCTAAACAATGCTAGTCTTTGGCTTAAGTGGTGTTAAATGTTTTGACCTTTGGTTTAGCCAATGGGAAAAGAAGGTCCAATTCATGATGTAAATTGTGGTGTTTGTTTTTGAAGATTTAATTGTTTAAGGTCATTAGGGTTCAAGAACACTGTGTGAGAAGCTTATTGAATTTGCTCCTCTTGTTCTTTGATCATTTGCATAATATACAAAAAGTTTGTACGCAATCTACATGTAATTGGTATAAAATATTTAACAAAATTTGTAAATTGTGATGTGCTTATGCCATTAGGGGGCACTATAAATGCTACATAAGCATCTGTACATCCATTCAAGCTGAAATTTTGCATTCAGCATCTGGTAGCTAGACTGTAACTATTTTAGGGCTGCCATCAACTAATCAGGTTTTAGTGCCTATTTGACAGGAATACTTTTTACCAATGAATATAAAATTTGAATGATATATCTACACTGCTGCTTTTTACCAAACAACTTGAAAAGTTTTGCCCACTAGGGGAGCTATTTATAAAATTTAAGTTTATGTTGCATATAACAGTATTCTCACATGTTGTGAAGTAACAGGTTTCAGATAATACAATAGCATCCTTTAAACAAATTTGCAATTTCAAGTGCATTGTCAAATTTTTCACATGATTAAAAACTGCAATTAAAACTTGAAACTTGTCTCTGGATTTTTATTTGATTAAAAATGATCTAAAAATACTAACTTCAAAGACATAAATTTATGGATTAAATTGAGTTTAATAGGCTCTGTCAGGTTGGCCATGAAAAAGCAGCTCAAAATTATTAAAAATAATGATTTTTTTTTTAAATTAAAAGACTACAGCTTATTATAAAAATGTCAAATGTCTTTCTTAAAGGCAGATGATTAAAACTCACAATTTAAGAAATTTCAATTCCTTTTTACTTTGTGCCTGTATGCCAAAATTGCATCACATCCAAAAAGCCTTATTGTGCTGATTTATGCTTGAATTTGCTGATTGGCGCTTTCAGCTATTATTTTAGTTTATGTTCGGGGTGGACTAACTAACTTTATTAAGGAAACTGTTTATTCATAAACAAACACTCTCTGGTCACTTTAATTTCTCGTGTATTTTATCAGTTCCATTTACCAGATAAATGCACACTATTCCACTGTTCCCCAGCAGTGTTGTTAAAAGAGGTAAGAGAAGATGAAGGCAAAAAGCCAAAGGGATGCAACTTTATACATAAAAAAAATATTTCTTAGGCTTAAAAGAAGACAATTGTATATTTTACAGTAAAACAGTATGCACACACAAATCAAACAAAATACATACAGTGTTATATACATCATAGCATAACAGCAAAAACTGACTGAAAATGTACAGTTGAAAAAGATGTAATGAAAATGCAGATGATTATTTTTAACAAGCAAGCACTCATGCAATTAACTGAACACAGAATGTCAACATTAACAAATTAAAGTGAAAGGTTAACTTTCCCATACTGATCAGATGTTCACGTCTGTTTGGTTTAGGTACTTCATATCCGGTCTAGAACTTTGATGGCTCTGTGAAAATAATTTGAATGGGTGATTTCTGTTTCGCTGTTTATTGCTTAATATATAACTTGTTTTGGCTGATAATGATTTACTTTAGATTATTGTACAGGCTTTAAAATGAAAGATTTAGGACAAAATATAAAGTGCGCATGTAATTGTGCAAGTGCAAAATTTTATAGAAGCGTGCTAGTTTACATTGTAATGCTATTTAGTATGGTACAGAAATAAATGAATTGGTATATATTTACGTTTCCAATTAAGACACGACTTTGCATTGCAAAATAATAATTGTTAAGAGCACATTTTCATATTTGGGGAAAAATGACAAGAAGACAATCAATTCCACTATAACATAGTTTTAGGCTAATTTAAATACCTTTAATTATGCCTTGTTGCCGGGGGTTTCTATTTAAGCATACCGTCAAATGGCATATCATTATACCCCATTATATATGAATGTATAATCTGGGGTAACTACTACCTAGCTTTATGCACTCAATAACTCAGTGACAGCTAACAGACAGGAAAGTCCATGTCACTGATGCTGAAAGATAAAGAGGCAATAATATGGTAATGTACAGCTTTATGAAATCACCCTTAAGCTGCTAATGGAGCCACAATCTAAGGTAATGGCTTACGGGGATCTATAAATGATGTCTGTTATGTTACAGGCTCCTACTCTTAACACTTAAAGCTCTACCACTGATTCACTCCTCTAATCTAAAAGGTTCTGCAACTTGACACCCCAGCTAACACACTTAGAGTCTTTAGCATTGAGTACAAATGTACATTCATTGCATAAATGATCTACAAGAGGAAGGAAATCTGAGAAGGAAACCAAGACTACAATTAAAAACCTATTGCAAACAGAGTTTTAAGGAACTATTTAACCATTTGCAATTTAATTACAAAAGATTTGTGTAATTATAGCACACTAAATAAGAGCTTACAATTACATTTGCTTTAAGATCTGATTAAAGATTTTGGAATTTTTGACTGAGTGCTGCTCAGTCACAGATAATAACCTGTAACTAATAACAAGTTTGATATCTATTGAAAATACAATTTAGTATTTTGTCCCTTTAAAAAATGTGACACAAAACTCTTGCAACTTTATATTCTTTCCTCATTTTTTACTTACATGTTTTAAGGAAACTTTATATATTTTCATTACCGAGTGTCTGTCTGAACAAAGTTCTTTGCAAATGTATATAAATGAATCTTGCAGTATTTGATTAAGTTACTGCATAGTCATAAAACCCCATTTTGATCTCTGCTTCTGACCGCAGCCCTGTGTGGCATGTAAAATATATACCAATGTCCATGTGTGTTTTATTCTGTAGTTAACTGGCTGATTTTTTTTACTTTAGATATAAACAATTATCATGTCAAGTAATACAAAAACTCTATCAGTTTTTATTTGGGGCGCACGGTGGCTTAGTGGTTAGCGCCTGAAATGTTCTCCCCTGGATGGGCATGGAGAACCTGATATAGCGCGACCCTAATCGAGGAATAAGCCAAAGATAATGAGATGTGTTCTTATTTGCTGCTGCCCTGTATGATACATTTTCTGCAACATTATAATCTTTCCTCATTATATACCTATGTCTTTTAGGGAAACTCACTGTTATATTGCAAGGAAGAAAGTCAGAAGCTGAATATATTTTTATTATTAAAGTACCCTAAAGTAGCTCTTAAAACCATCGACATTAAATCAAAATGTGTACAGTGTTTTAAAATGCACATTACTGTACATTCCCACAGATGTACCCCATGCATATGCCAGGAACAATATGTATGATATGCAAATTGGAAATACTCCCATTTTCTGCTGCCACCCCAACCCTGCCACTTACAACTTTCATCACCATGGTTACACTATTAACTTATGTACTGCAAGTCTTTGTTATTTTCAATCTGAAAATGTGGAAAAATGTCAAATCATTTATTTTATTCTACTAAATAGCAAATAAAGGATTGTGTAGTACAGACATGGATTTAAATAATTCTTTATTTTTGCTTTATAATGCTCTAAAAACTTTGTTTTCTTTGTTTGATTCGAGTATCTACCAAAGTCTGCATCATGGTTTTTCGACTTCTCCAGAAAAAGGTTCATCGTGGAAATTGAGATTTCCTAACAACTTATATCTTAATTTGTTTAAAGTAAGGATTGTCAAAATATTTCTTTGAAAGCATATCATCCAAATTATTTTATTTACTTATTATTAATTAAATGTATATATACTGGGAAGCACGGTGACTTAGTGGTTAGCACGTTCGCCTCTCAGTGCTAGGGATTCCCAGTTTGAGTCCCAATCTGGGTGGAGTTTCCATGTTCTCCCTGTCTCTGCATGGGTTTCCTCCCATAGTCCAAAAAATTGATGAAGGTCAATTGAATTCTCCAAAATTGCCCCATATAGTGTGTGTTTGTGTGTGTGAGTGAGTTTGTGCCCAGCGATAGATTGGCACCCTGTCCTGGGTGTATCTGCCCAGCGAAACTTTCTCCCCTAGATGGGCATGCCCCCCCCCCCCCCCCCCCCCCCCCCCCCCCCCCCCCCCCCCCCCCCCCCCCCCCCCCCCCCCCCCCCCCCCCCCCCCCCCCCCCCCCCCCCCCCCCCCCCCCCCCCCCCCCCCCCCCCCCCCCCCCCCCGATTCTACAATATACAATATTTGTATAAAGAAGCCTGTTTGACTACATGTAAAATAAGTACATATCAACTGTAAATGGAAGATTGTTGAAGATAAATATCTTCAGGATGGCAATAGATGGTGTTTCTGCTAAACTTGTGAATGTGATTGTAGGTGTCTTGACATACTGGTCCTACACCTGACTGCACTTGTGAAAGTAGACAAGTAAACAAAAAAACATATAATTAAACATATAAGTCACACTACCAGGGGAGTTGAGAAGAATAAAGATGGGTAGGCAGGTCAGCATAGTGTATTTATTGTAAAGTATTATTTTATTGAACAGAATAAAGAATAACCAGCATGACACCAACTCACACAAAGACAGAATGTAGCTTAACTGACAATCCTTAAAGAATACTGAATGAAGGCAGACTTCAGAAGACAAAAATGTGTGATGAGCGAAGAAAATAAGCACCAATTAACACAGACCAATGACTAATTAACAAAACACCAGCAAAAACAAAGACGAAAACCGATACAAAAGTGACAAAACTAGGCAATATTTGAAAAACATAATTCTGTGGTGTGAAATCCACTCTTCACAATATGTATACAGAGCATGTGATTTGTGTTTCTACCTGAACAATGTTATTTGCAAATGTATATAAATAAATGCAGCTTTTTATTAAGTTACTGCTTATTCATAAAACCCATTTTGGTCTTTACTTCTGTTCACAGCCATGTTTAACGTGAATTGTTCTCATATGTGTGCTTCATATTTTACACTTTAATGTGTCACTAGGCACATTTAGCCATTTTTAGCCTTGTTATTTACAAATTAACATACAGATTGTTTTAATTCCTCTCAAAAAGAAGTTTACAAAAGCTTAGACAATATTTTAATGCAATCATAAAAATACATAACAGAAGTGTCATATGGCAGTGCAGTGGAATATTAACTTCCAAAAAAACAGCAGATTATCTGACAACATTGGAAGCAGTGTTATCATTGTAGTATTGATAAAAAGATAAAAGGATAATCAGAACTTTATGGAGTATATAGGAGAAAAAAAATGTCGGGGGGCAGTATATGTGAGAATAGTCAAATGCACTCCCACTTCTATACTTTTCATAAACAAAAGCAGACAGACCACAAGACCTCAGAAAGATTGTTGATGAAGTAAGTAATTTTAATTTCTTAAATTTGTTTTTATTTGCTTTGTTCAGTATTTTATGTTTTTAAAATAACGGTGCTGTCTTGTTCTAGTTAAACACACCAGCCTGTGTCATTTGCAATTGTTAATAGCACGTATAGCAAATTAGAGTCACAATGAGAGAGGAACTGGTATGTCTTTTTACTAGCCTTATAAAACCTTTAAAAACTTAAGTGTACATTTACATCACATGGCAATTTAGTCATTTAGCAAATGCTTTTATCCAAAGACACTTACAAATGAGAGAATAATACAAAGTCAGTGGCTAAGCAGGAGCAATCTACACTGTAGTATAATCAAACCTGATCTTTATTTAATCTGGCTTTTTATTTTATTATATATATAAGTGTTTGTGGAATAGATGTGTTTTGAGTTTTTTCCTGAAGATGCTAAATGACTCAGCCAGCAATGGACAGAGTTTAATATTTTAGATATCTTTAATGAACTTGTAAAACACCAAGAATTTTGCTGTGTTTTGGCAAGTCAAGATGTTGCACATGACAGAATGAATATGTTCAAATGTGAAGTCTATTATGGAATAGTTATATTACAAATTTGAGTAGTACACACACACATACACACATATACGTATATTTGCCCGGGCCTGTGCAAACGGTGTAAACATTAACTTACTTGTAATTGGTCGCAATGCGCTGTTGAAATACAAATCCACCAAAGTCAGACTGCACCTGGCTCTTAAAGGCAATGGTAAGTGATACGCTGATTGGTTTATTGCATGTGACGCCCAAAACCCACCCATAAATCATGTCATCTGATTAGCAACAACACACTGACATGCCTTAAATCAAGCTTCAATATGTGCGGTTGATGGCTCACTGAAGATCACTAAAGTAAAGCCCTTCAAGCTTCTTCTTGGTGGTTCTAAACAGTATATAAACCTCCACAGAACAGCCTCCACTGAACAACCTATAATTTGCAGTAGTTCTTTTCTCTCTCAAAGTATGTTCTTTATTAAACAGAGTCTTGTACAATTTTTCCAAGAATTTCAGAAGGAAATGCACTTTAACCATCATGTGCAACACTTACCACCCTAAATATGGACCAGAATAGACATCTGTTTTTTTACAGAATGTCTGACTTCACCAACGTAACTCTGATCTGCTATAATTTTGAATACTTTAAAATAAGGACTTATTTTTTAGAATGAACATTCTAATGCATGTCCATGGGTTTGTCCTTTTTTCTATTACTCGGCTACACTTACAAGTAAATTATTGGCTGTGTAGAAATAGCACTTCTACCAAAAACAGCAAAACAATGATTTACCAGGTTAATTATGTGAGTCTGTCTAAAATAATAAAGCATGTAGTATGTGTAATCTTCACACATGCACACACACACACACACACACACCCACTCACCGAACATAATGTTCACGTGTGCGTGTGTGTTTGTAAAGATTACACATTCTGCATGCTTTTATTATTTTTAGACATCACCTGGGACACACTGTCTATGATACTAAATATAAAATATTACCTTCTTTTCAGTCTTTTATGTTACATTGCATGTGTAAATATCACCTTGTGAGGCAGCGTGCCATAGTGGTTAGAACTCTTATCTAACAGTAAGTCGTCACTAGGTTTCCCCAGGTGGTGGAAAGAAATACTTTCTGTCAGGAATTTCTGTGTTCTGTGGGTTTCCTCTAAAAGCTCTGGCTTCCTTTCCTCAGTACAAGTACCAGTGTGTTTATTGATGAGACTGTATGTGTCAGAATGTGTTTGTTCATGAATGAATGCATTAATCATACCACCTGTTTCATGCCATCCTTATGCAATATTTCAACAATGACTTTTTGAATATGTAAAAACATAAATACTGCTAATGTGATATGATCTGCAGCCAGTGCAATTAGATATTCAGTTCATTGTACATTGTTGAAGGAGGAGGTGGAAAGAACTGGTGATTTAAGTTAAGCTAAGTACATTTCACTACCATTACCCTGAAGCTTCGCAGTTTCTCAAGTACTCATAAATTCTTCATTAATTAGTACAATTGAATTGCTCAAGAGTTTGGAGATGGTAATTTCCACTCTTAGGTCAAATACATGATGTCTTTTTGTGTCTGCAGGGGCAGTTATTATCAGAAGATATTACTATAAACATAAATATTATTGTGAATGACTTCACATCGGCTCTATTATTTAAAAGGTTTTCAATGTAATAAAAAAACCCACAAATTAATAAAAATAAAATTATATTATGATAGCATCTCCTCTGGTATTTTTTAGGAATGTTAACCATTCATCTTAACCAACATTATATTATTGCTGTAGACCACCAATCAATAACTAATTTTCTGTATCATGTGTACATGTCTCAGAAGTGCCACACTGGTTTTTACAATGACTTTATTATCGTGATCTTTGTAAACCTGAAAAGCACAAAAAAAAAATTACTGTGTGTCTCTGTGTGTGAGAGAGTGGGTGTGGGTGTGGGTGTGAGTGTGTGAGTGTGATTGTTTGCTTTACATGATTTCGTTTGCTTACATTTCCTAGCTTAGGGTTTTTTTTTTGGTTTGTTTGTTTGTCCATATTTCAACCACAAGCAGTTTCTTCAGCCTTCAGTTGTAATATCTCACACCAAGGACAGATATTAAGTCAGACTGACTGGGCAGGTGCACAAGGACCTCTGTGCCCAAGGGTAACAGACAGAAAAGATTTTTTTTCTTTTACCAAAAACACAAACAGAGAATAAGGTGTGGAATTTTTGGATGTCATACTCCCACTGTTTTTAGATTTAACTTAGGTTTTTGAAGATTCATACTACTTTATAAACCTTTTGAATGTATGGTCATTTATGCGGACCTATACCTGTCAGTCAGTCAGTCAGTCACATTATTTGAACGAACTGACCGACCAAATTGTTGATCAGACAGCAGGTTGTAAATAGGATGTGGAGTGAAGGACACAACAGAGGTCATTGACTCCTGATTTGTGTTTTGTTAATTGTGTCTGTATCTGTGGAGGAGGATAAAAAGAAAAAGAGAGAGAGTGAGCTGGAGATGAGCTGTGTACAAAAAGACATTTGAGTAATGTCCACTGGAAATTAGAGATTGTCGGTGACCACTGAAAAGTGTTTTTTTTGTGTGATGTGCGCCAGTTTGCCGCATGTTTATTGCCTGTACCAGAGAGTATTCAAATTTTTGTTCAAAAAATAATATTGTCATCCTGAAATATTACTTGTTTCATTTTATAGTCACCTAATTGTGTTGATTCAAGACATAAACAACAGCAGCAACCATATTAAATTATCTTAAAGGATATTATTATTATTATTATTATTATTATTATTATTATTATTATTATTATTATTATTATTGGTTGGGCAGTATATGGAAGTACATTATATATTTTGTTATATTTCAGTTGTGAATAAATTGTGAATGATTGCATGACATTGCTCAGGACAATAATTCACCTATTGTATATATTATTTATTGCATCTCAAATTTGAGGTCAATGTTAGGACTACCTACTACTAATCACAATGTAACTGTTTTCTTGTCTTAGTCATCTTATACATGTGTAAGTAGATTGTAAGTATGATACCTACAAAATGTTAATAAACTGAGAATTTTCCCTGCCGCAGGCACAGTGCATGAGCAGAATCTCTCACATCCATCCAATTGTAAAAATAAAGAAAATACTTTTTTATAGATTGTGCAAATCTTGATCTGTTAAAAAAAAATCAAAATCATTTTTGTTTTTACATAACAGTTGTAATTTATCCTTGTTAACATTACTGAGATATTTTATAAACAGAGGTATCAATGGCATCCTAGACATGCATTTTACATGCTGTGTCGAATAACAGTGATACATAGAATATAAGGATATGGAATAATAGATTAAGCCTCAGCAAAAAATAAAAGCCCAGTGAATAAAGGTTAAAGATTTAAAATATTTATTGAGTGTAGGTTTCATTCTGATGAAGATGCTCATGAGAGACATTACATTGATGCTAATGATGTGGGATTTTCTGTGTTGTAGATGATGAAGAAGATCCTTTTCAGCCAATGACTTCAGATACGACGGTGGCTGTGGGAGACAACGTGACATTGACATGCACAGTGGCTGAGAGTGATAATTCCTCCCTCCAGTGGTCCAATACTGCACAACAGACTCTCTACTTTGGTGAAAAGAGAGGTGAGTGACACAGATGGGTGGGGAGAGTTGAATAGATGGAAGAGTGGAGAGATAAATAAAAGGATGAATGACTAAATCTAAGGACAAATGAATGGGCGTGTGACTTAAATCTCAGAGAAAAGGAGATCAATTGAAAATGATTTGACCTGCGAAAAAGCAAGAAGAATAGGCTCATAAATGGAGAGGGAAGGAGAATGATAAAAATACAT
Organism: Corydoras maculifer; assembly: GCA_019802435.1. Classification (NCBI taxonomy): domain Eukaryota; kingdom Metazoa; phylum Chordata; class Actinopteri; order Siluriformes; family Callichthyidae; genus Corydoras; species Corydoras maculifer. Next base: position 1,816,140 of record JAFMOD010000781.1, read on the forward strand.
AAAGCTCAATAAAAGGAAATAAATGGAACCGATTAAGCTCTTCTCACAGACTTCTAGCGCATTCAAATACTTACACATTAAGTTTAAATCAGTGTACTTATAAATAAATCATCACCTCTGGATCAAAAAAGGCTTGAATTTTGTGAGTTTGTGTTCATGGCGATGGCAAGAAGAAATTAGGGGTCACCAAACAACGTAAGAGCCAGTAAAAGAAAAATGATAGAAGGGAGTGGGAAAAAAATATAAGACAAATAGAAAAACATTGAGGATGTAAAGTCTTTGCTAGGGTTAGAAGTGAGGGGTACAAAATGTGGAAAGAAATAAGGGCAAAGAAGGCAGAGTGGGACAAGGGAAGACTAAATGAAGGAGCGAAAAATTCGAGGCTTATAAGGAATAGAATGCATACTTAAGGGAAATGAAGAAGAAGTGAGGGGGGAAAATAAATTATTAAATTATAAAAACCGGGTGGCACGGTGGCTTAGTGGTTAGCACATCTGCCTCTCAGCGCAGATTCCCAGTTTGAATCCCAATCTGGGTGGAGTTTCCATGTTCTCCTCGTGTCCGAGTGGGTTTCCTCTGGGTTTTCCGGTTTCAAAAACATGGGTCAGTTGAATTCTCCAAATTGCCCCATATAGAGTGTGTCTGTGTGAGTGTGTGCCCATTGATAGATTGGCGCCCTGTCCTGGGTGTATCTGCCCAGCTCCTGAGACACCCGAAACGTTCTCCCCTGGATGGGCATGGGGAACCCCACCGCGACCGTAATAGAGGATAAATCGGAAGATAATGGATGGATGGAATTATAAAAATCAAGACGGAAGAAGAACAAATTTTGGCCAAGCATAAAAAGAAAGATACAAAGGTGACTTGGAAGAGAGGGTTGCTGAGATACGGACAGAATGAGAAAAAGAATGGGAGAAAAGGACAAATAATAAAACAATGAAAAAGAAAAAAGAGAGTAAGGAGATAAAATGGATGGAAATCATTGTAAGATGTACCAAAAAAAAGGAAATAAAAGAAAGAGGGAAGAGGATGATGAAACAGTTGAGTTGAGGAGAGTTGAGGTCAGATGAAAACAGTACCTGATGAAGACAAATTAACTGACCTTCAATTACCAATAAAGCCTGAAGACAGAGGGAGGGAGAAATGAAGGGAGGGAGGGCAAGAGACAGAGAAAGTGGTGGAGAGGGAAAGAATGAGAGTGCAAGAGAGATTCTGATAATTAAGGAGTATTTCCATACACCAGTTGTGTAATGTCTAGCCATTTAAGTTAGGGTCTTTTCATGGGGTAAATATTATAAAATAAAGCTTTTTGATCTTGCTTTATATCTAATCATTGATTTACATGACGTTTAAATCTAAAAACTATTTCAGCCAACATCTTTGCATTTAAGATGCCAAGTAAGAATATGAACCTTCAGAAAAGCATAACGCACATACGTACACGCACACACGCACACTCACGCTCGCTCTCTTTTTAAGCCAAATCCAATATGAGCACAAAGCTAATTACAGTGCTTTTGTCCACATGAAATCTATGGTCTCTGCGACATAGATCTGTGAATAGAATTACGTCCCTATGAACAAACACCCACACAATGTCTTAATGACTGGAACATGCATTTGTCTTTGTGCTAATAATTTGATGTGAACAAAGTTACCTAAAAATCAGTTTGAATTAAAGTTGTTGCAGTTTATATATTTATTTTATTATCTTGCACATTAATGCAGAATAAATATATGTTAAAAACAAATGTCTCCAGTTAGCCAAATAGAATATAAATTGAACACAAAGAAGTGAAAAAAATACAGTCTGTTTAAATCAGGGGTGCCCACACTTTTCTGGCCCGAGATCTACTTTTCCATTGGACAGGTCATCGAGATCTACCGGGGTCAATCTCTATTTTTTAGGCTTTTATATTGAATCCTGTTTACACACATCATGTTAGTATTGTCGAATCTGTTAGAATTGCACTTTTATTAAACACATTCCAGCAAATAGCATGAAGACTTGATTTTAGTTACACCCAAACACACAGTACACAGCACAAATGTAAAACAATCACTGTAACCCATATTTCCCCAAACAGAACATCCATCCATCCATTATCTTCCGCTTATCTTCCCATGCCCATCCAGGGGAGAACACTTCGGGCGCTGGGCAGATACACCTAGGACAGGACACCAATCTATCGCTGGGCACACACTCACACACAAACACACTCTATATGGGGCAATTTGGAGAATTCAATTGACCTTGATCCATGTTTTTGGACTGTGGGAAGAAACCGGAGAACCCGGAGGAAAGCCACACGGACGCGGGGAGAACATGGAAACTCCACCCAGATTGGGATTCGAACTGGGAATCCCCAGCGCTGAGAGAAGAACATACTAACCAC